>JAODJW010000033.1:4714257-4726257 GCA_026777045.1 Hyperopisus bebe | reverse complement strand
GTCGACCAGAAAGAGGGAGGCAAACTGTGTATTGGGGTGGGGGGGGTCTTTATATGCCTCCGTTTGTACATTACTGACCTCTAATTGCAGAGTCCTTTGTGGGGGGGCTTGGGTTTTTGGACTGCTGCCTAGGGTAAGGGGCCGTGTGGTGCTTTTTACAATTTTATTTATTTGAAGTCTGGCTTCCTACAAAACTGCTCTTATTTTGTCCCCCCCCCCCTCATCTGTGCACACCGGCCACTATCCCCTGTGTCCTGAAGTCACTACCTCCCGTCTCTCCTGATTCGTCCTGACCTTGCTACTCTCCCCCACCCCCCCCAGCTCCCCTGCTTGCTTTCGTCTCCCCCAGCACTCGCTGTTCCCTTGGCCAAGCCTCCCTCCCCCATATCTGCCCCGTTCCTTTATAATCCGCTTCGATTTCACCATTTTCTTTGCTCTCAGCTGTGACACATTATTCATAAAATAGCACGATCAGATGCCATGTGTTTTCCTGGGAAATCTTTGAAAATGGAATCCCCCCCTCTTTTTTTTTGATGTTTTGACGCCTTTTGTTTTGTTTTCGGATCTCCAACCCATGGCACTTCTCTTTCTCCGCAGGCACCTCTTCAGCCACCCCCGGGGTCCTCGGCCTCAGCGGCCATGGCGGCGGCAGCCACCGCGTCCGGGGCCCCCCAGTCTCTGAAGCTCACTTATCCAGAGACCCTGGACCGCATCAAGGAGGAGTTCCAGTTCCTGCAGACACAGTACCAAAGGTAGGGGGGTCCGCCGGCCAGCTGACCGCCCCCCAGCTGCTGCAGTACAGGAACTCCTCAGCCTAAGAGGCTGCACTGCACCTGAATTTATGCTATTCAATCGAAAGTCATTTGTCTTAACAACATGGAGTATTAATTACACCATGTATAAACAGGAATTGTATTAATATTTAATACTGTATTAATATGAATATTCAGTAGAACCCTCCAGGTAATGGAATAACTAAAAAATCATGTGTATGCGTGTCTGTGTAACCAACTTAGGAGAGAGACAATTATCTAGCACGTGTATCTATACAGAACTGAGAATTTAAATATGCTTAGTCGTTTCATTTCCAGTTTAAATACAGGGAAATTCCAGTGAATCGTTTTATTGCTCTTGTACATGCTGACTTCACTGCCCAGTTGCAGTGAATAACTTTCATATGGTGTCTGCCACTCTTCAGCTACCCTGTGGTTTAGCTAGGCTGTGGAGGGACGTGTCTGTTGTTAGTTTTTGCGTGGACATGCTTCCCCTGGCCCCTACGTTAAGCTCCCGGGACTCTGGTGCCGCCGTGCTTTGACTCTTCGGCTTGGTGGACGTGTGGCTGGTCGTCGCCTGTGGGTGAGAGGTGACAAGTGGCTCCTCCTTTTCACTGGTCCAGCCTCACCACGGCTGCTTGTTGATTGTTGAAGTCTGCATACCTTCTGGCTGGGAAGTGCTTGGTGGGACTGGTGAAACCAGGGTGGAAGTGGCGAACCAGTGAGCAGACCGGAGATGACTGGGAGTGACGGGAATAATCAAACTCTTCGGTTTGACTAACTAGACAGTTGCTGATTTGCTGATGTTGGTGTTCCACTGCTTTAGGGAGGCGTGATGTTTGCGTTGCTGTCACTCTCTGTGTGGGAGGTTTTCCTGTTTGGCGTAAGCATTCACTGGTCTTTTCTTATGTGCCTGATTGATGTGCCATCTGACGAATTAGAATGCAGGAATCCAGAGCTGGTCCCGCCCCTCCCTGGGCATCTTCACACAGCCCTGGCTCTCATTCGGCACGGCAGATTCAGCAAAATCCGCCCCCACACAACCTCTGATTGTTACCACAGGTCCCCCCTCCTGCTCTCGTCGGACATCGGGGCATTGTGCCATGAACTGCCCTTCATCCCCCCCCCCGGCCCTCGTTGGCTTGATGGCCACTAAGGTGGGGTGTGGGTGGGGGGTGAGGAGGAAGCCGACTGCTATTTTTGGCAAAGCCAAAACCACTTTGCCGACAGCGACGTTGCGCTCGGTGTTTGCCTGGGAATCCTTGCTGTGAACTCGCAGCTTTTTATATGGCTCGCCTCAGATTGCCGCCCCCATCGCGGGACGCCGTAACCCGGACACAAACATCCCCCTCCGTGATTGTAATGGGCTACAATTAATCGGGTCCCTCCGGTCCGTAAGAACAAGCTCCTCCGCTGCTCTGTCGCCACCCCCCCGCGGCTCGTCACCGTCTGATCTCCGCCGCGCGCCGCTCCAGATGCTGTCCCCTTGCATAACAGTGGGACGGGCCAAGGGGGGGTCACCTAATTGGGCTCCCCGGCACACACGTCGTGCTGGGATGCCTGATCCTCGCAGCCGCGCTGCCAGACCTGCGCAGTCAGAAGCGGAGCTCTCTTAAAGGCGGTATTGATCATTGCCGACCCAACGTAAACCCCTGAAGGGTTAGGGGGCGGGACAGAGATGGAGCTGGCGAATAAGGCTTTGATATGAGCGCTGTGTGCGCGAGAGCGGGAGGGAGACGGCCGGTAAACTCGCCCGATGAGGGAAAGCTGCCGCATGGAAGGGCTGCGGCGGCCTGATCTCGGTGACTAATGCAGTCGTTTTATTTATGGCCCTAAAATGCGCGCATTGTTATTTATATTTCTGTTTCTAAGGAAAAATGGCTGCCTTTGAGGACCCTTTAGCAGGAAAAGCAAAGCCCCTAATGGTAGGATTGAGGTAATCCTGCAGGTGCTCCCGCCCCCCCCCCCCGTGCTTCTATGTGGCCGGCACGCCAATGCGTCCCCATAGACGCTCGCACGAGGCACGTGCGGCACACAGATGCACGAGATCGTCATGTCACATGTCTCGCGTGCGTCCGTGGAGAATGAAATCGAAGCAGAAATGCCTGAGCCCCCCCCCCCCCCTCGCCGTGTTCCAAAAGCTCAGCATCCTCGTTCACTTCTGCTGGAAATAAGACTTAAATATGAACCGCAGAGTGCGGTACACCCTGTTTATGTTTTGTATGGGGTTCGCAGTTTAAGTTTTCCACGCCTGAAGCGCCGTGTGTGTGATGATGTCGTCATGTGGGCAACCCCCCCCCCATTCTGCGTGTGACGAAGCATGTGGTTGTGGTTTATGGGTTTATGTGTCTGTGTGTGGCTGAGAAGTTCACATTTATCTAAGTCAAAATCCGGCAGATGTTTCATCTGGTCCACAGCTGTAACGGGATATTTACAGCATTTCCTCAAATGGGGCTCATTGATTTAGAAATTTAAGCAGACGGGTGGCATTTAACTGATATATGCATATGCAGTGATTAGTCAGGCTGAAATGGATTCAGGATTTAAACATATAGCTATTCTTATGGCTCAAAACAACCTATGTACCAAAAATGTAACTACATATTACTGTATTTAGTTTTTTTTTGCTGATTGGTATGATAATTGTGGCCCATATACTTGGAGTTTATTGGACTGTATTGTAGATCTGAGTTACCGTGGTTTTTAATAATGGGTTAAATATGGCAGGAATTTCGTTCTGTTCGTGCCACAGTTCAGTCTCTTCTCTTACAGTCTAGTGATTTCAGTGTTTTGGTAACGTCTGTGGTGCTGTCGTTCTGGATCTTCTTGGAACAATGTATGATGACCACCTGTGTTCCCTGTGTTCAGTTGACCAATAATTAAGTTCCAACCAAAAGCAATGGAAAGCTGCACTCGTTTCTTTGTGAATGACGTAAATGATGATTTCCAATTTGCGAAAGAATTCCACAGAGGTGGTTACTGATTCCCGCAGCGACGCGAATGACCGATATGGTTTGATAGGATGTAGCGCAGTATGATTCACCGGCAATCCAACGGTTTCAGGGTCTGGCTCCTTTTTGTGACCAAGGAGGCCTTGTGAAGTAGCTTTTCAAACGTGAGCTGTCCGAATATTCATTCGAATTTCATATGGATTTTGTGTCAAGTATTGCAAGGTTGCATAATTTATACGGTGACTAGAATGTTATTGCTAAGGACAAGTTAAGTTTTGCATCAGTAGATAAAATGAAAGTGAACATATTACTACACAATATAGCAGTTTTTCAGTGGCTGGTCTTGGTGTTTCTCATTTACTGTCTCCAAGCCTGAACTGGCCGCCTGGCATTCTGGGCATTTTCCCATTGAGCCCATGGGTTTGCGGGCAGCTAAAATTCACCATGGGGGGGCACCCCAAAGTCCAGGGCTGCTTTTAATCCCAGTCCAGCCCTGTCTGTCTTTATCTGCGACTGTGAACTTTTCCCACCATTTGCTAGTTCCTGGCCGCACACGTTTTCAGTTCATTATCGGTGGTCAGGGTGGGTAGAGTTATGGGCTGCAGAGAATGAAACCAGCAAAGACGAGGTGCCCAGCAATGCTTTCTCAGCAGCGGCCGCCGTCGTAGGAGGCTGGGAACGTCCTAACGCTGTGTGCCGCCTGATTCAAGTTACAGAATTTGAAATTTCTAGTTCTAAAACATCCTTTTGTTTCCCATAACTTTTTAAACCGTTAGTTTGTCGGCATCATAAATTTGGATGTGCACTATTAGTATGGCAACAACATTATTAGACCTGGCGTTATAAGTGAATTATTTCCTTAATGGCCGAAAAGGGCACAATCTGAATCGCCGTGTTGTGCAGATTCCCAGTTTTCATCTGGTACCTGCTCTTCCAATTATCTCAAATGAACCTCTTAATTCTAGACCCGGCGACCCCGTGGGTAAATTGTCGCTAAAATCAGCTTCTAATTAGACTTGATTGACCTGTAAGGAAACAGCGATGCAAATGTCACATCTAGTGGATTTTACGTTTCTACTATTAAAGAGTTTTAACCAGTTCTGGCTTGTTCCGTAGTCAGAATGACATAATCAGTATGTAAACTAAGTCAGTGATGAATAGTTTATTGGTTAAACTGGCGATTAAGCATTGTTAATGAAAAGAAAATTAGCCTACTAAAAATATTTAGAACAGCTTTATGTTAAATTATAGCAAGCTCCGTTTAAAAGGAAGTGAAACAGAAGATGGGTAATGTTTGGGAACATTTTGAATACAATGGCATAGCAGTAGCATAAAAATACCTGTTTGCCCAAGATCATTTGTACAGACCTGTGTTGTGTGAGGATCTTGTTTCATTTTATCCTCCCAAGAACAAAACCTTGAAACGCTGCAACTGCTGGTTCAGTCTTCAAATTTCGCACATAATAGTCGCCGGGAAAAATGACCGAGCGGGGATCCACGTTCAGGGCCGAGTGGCCGCCGCCACAAAACGGTATTTTAATGTTTTAATGTCTCACCGCAACTAAGGAGACCTATTCTTTTTTTCAGGACACACCTCTTGCAGGTCGTTAAAGTAATTGGTCAAAAGCAACGACTTGCTTTTGACATCCGCTATTGTTGATGAGATGCCGCGGCTCAAGAGAATGCCGACTAACAGAAAAGGGAAAACTATACTTACAAATTGCCGGTCCATAAATTAACCTACAGTAACCAGCTTTGTCACACATGGTATAGGTTTATGTTCTCATATAAAGGCCTACTTTAAATTCCTTCCTGGCAATATTAAGAATCGGTAAAATATACGCTTTACGGGAACTGACTATACAGAGTTTTTTTTTTTTAGTAGGTTCTTGTGTGATTATTGTGTGATTGATTAATTCCATAGTTAATTTTATATTTGCCCCCCAGGTCATTTCTGTACCTCTCTAGCCTCCCCAGTATTAAAATCGTATAGTTACCACTGGGATAGTTAAACTTTCTTGTGATGTAGAGCTAAAAGAGAAGAATGGCCCAGTTGGGTTTAAAAACACCGCTTTATGCGCGTTTTATATTGTTAACACAGAATAATAAGTCTTCATTAAACAAAAGTACTACATCAGACTCGACAAATCATAATTTCATACAGATAAAACCACTGAAGATAAAAATGTAAAAGTACCCGGATGACGTGTCGATGCGATACTAAATCGGGCTTTAGCATTTTATTTTTTAATACTGGACGATAACGCAACATGCGAGGAGGATGCCAAAAACATTGCACAAAAAAATATTAACTTTCTTATTTACAGTATATACAAGGGTTTACCCACGATCAGCAAGGTCAGGATTTACAAACCAGGGTTTTTTTTTTTTGTTTACCTCTAGGCTAGGCACACATCGTAATGCCATTTAGAATTAGAATTCGGTGATCAGTGGTCATTAACACCACAGCGCACAGTGCACAACAACGAAATGTGTCCTCTGCCTTTAACCCATATGTGACATTGTGACATAGCAGGGGGCAGCTAATTCAGCGCCCGGGGAACAGGGCTTGGGGGCGGTACCTTCCTCAGGGTACCTCAGTGGTGCCTTGCTGGTCAGGGATTTGAACCAGCAATCTTTCAATTACAAGTGTGCTTTGCGAACCATTAAGACACCACTGCCCACGACACCACTGCTCCGCCTACTGGGGGACACTTTGAGTGACAAATTTTGCCCAATGAAACGCCGCAGTCAAAACAAGATTCAAAGCATACCTTACAGTCCGTCTCCAAATAAAGTGTCACGATTAAATTTTCCCATGATAAATTTCGCCGGGTCTCCCATGATACATTTCCCTGGCCTTCTACCAAACGGTTATGGATAGAATTTGCGGAACGGGGATAATCGTGTTTAAAAATTAGTAGAAACTTTATTATGGAATATTCAGAAATTCATCTCGTGCCCTACAGTTTTAAAATTACTCACCTGTGCAAAAATCCACGGAATATTTGTGCTTAAATGATTCACAGAACATCCATGTAAAAAAGACGGCAGCTGCAGGCTCCTGTATCACTGCAGTGCTTCTTCAATTT
Source organism: Hyperopisus bebe (assembly GCA_026777045.1). Classification (NCBI taxonomy): domain Eukaryota; kingdom Metazoa; phylum Chordata; class Actinopteri; order Osteoglossiformes; family Mormyridae; genus Hyperopisus; species Hyperopisus bebe. Next base: position 4,719,441 of record JAODJW010000033.1, on the reverse strand, counting down.
TGGTGCGATTTATCTGATTGGATCTGGTCCAGACCTTCAACCTTGCAACATGTCTGCAAAAGGTGACAATGATCTGCCAAATGCTTTCAGTTATTGCGCTAATGGGATCAAATATCTGCTGCGGTTTTGGGGTGATCTTTTACTAAATTTGCTGACTTCCAGTTTGCTACCCCATGTGCCTGTGAGGTTTGAAAAAGATCCATACAATACTTTTAGAGTTACTGTGTTCACATGAGCAATGGTGCTTATCCACTGACATATACAGTATGAAGCTGTACCTGAGCTGTACCATGAAGAGAGACTAGTTACTGCACTGTACCAGCTCGCTTTGCTTTTCCACTGCAGAAGGGTCAGCTCAGTAAAGGCACTACCGGGTTGGAGAGTGACAGTGCCGTAAAACAGAAGAGACGCTTTTTTACTGTTCTCACGGTGTACATCATGATTTATTATGTGCAATTATGATTTTTTTTTTTACACTGTACTAATGCAAGCGAATGCTAATTCTGCTAGGTGTTTGATAAATTTGCATTACAAATCCATTCCATTCAGCTGTTTTATAGTACTTTAAGTAGGAAGTTTGAAGTTTTCAGGTTCTGAGTTGTTGGGAATGCATCAATATATCACAATGTGCTATACTACTAATAATGAATAATATATATGCTTTTTCCTTCAGATAATCCATATGCAGGACACTGATACCTCCATGGATTTTGACCAGTCAGGTCACGCAAGCAGCTCGGTTTGCTTCCGCTTTTGTCAGGGTGCTTACAGTTCCGGTTCGGCTTGCATGCTTTGCAGTGGAAAACTGCCAGTTTGTGGTACAGCTCAGGTACGGCTCCGATCTTGGTGGCAGTGGAAAAACGGCACGCGGCGCTGCTGCGTCACTTTTGGGGCAATTTGTTTCAAAATGAAACCAAACGTAGATCTTCATCCATAACATTTTTTTGTGTGCAGCACCGCGCAATGAAGTCTGGGCCTCCCTGCTCAGACTGCCGCTCCCGTGACCTCACCCCGGATGAGCAGTGCAAAATGAATGAATGAATAGGTGGCACTGCTTCGATTTTGGGGTGATTGGTCTCAAAACGTAACCAGTTTTAGCTCCTCAACCGCGAAATGTCTGTGCGAAGTTTGAGAAAGATCCATCAAACAGTTTTTGAGTTGTTGTGCATATCAATGTGTCTGAGGAGGTGGTGGGGTGGTGCTGAAACTATAGCAAAATCACTAATACAGTAACGGTATGCATGCTGTACAAACATAAATCATTAATGCAATGCTGCCTTAAATTTAAAACAAGTGTGTGCCTGGGGGGGCCTTGCATTAAATGCGTCTGTGTTTGATTAGGGACTGCGGGTTGAGGAATAAACAGGATACACAAAAATAAATGCGTACAGTTCCTGTAGTTTGAAAAAGAATTATTCAATCCTAGTCTTGAGATTGAGGAAAAATTGAGATTTTGCCCAACCAGTTGAGAGAGTCACAATCACAGAGTAACTCAACTGGTTGTGGTTGGTTGAAACAAAACCTTGGTCTGGATTTGTACTTTCTGGACGTGAACTTTCCCCCCCTGCGTGACACACATTTCACATTCATTATGTCTTGTCACAAGTGCCTTGTTACTGTTTCAAAAATACAAAAAACATGTTTAAAGAATGCAAATTGGGCCCACAAAGCCAGTTTTTAATAAAAATGTGCTTCGTCTGTCAGGGTAAATGCATTTGCTGATATGGATGATAAAATGTGTTCCGGTCCGGAAATACACTTCGGCTATAAATGTGCAAAAGGCCAGTGTTAATGGAAGAGTGTTGTTGGTATTTTAATTATAAAAGTTAAGCATCTATAAAACTTGTAAGGTTAAATTCCAGTGTGCATATCTTTTATTCTGCACTGGAATATATAACAGAAATGCGACGGTTTTGTGACTGTGTGTCAGTCTGCGTATGTACACACGGCGTCCAGGCAGCGTGGCTTTGTAGCGGGTACCCAGGAACGCCTGGCTCGCTGTCGCTATGGCGATGAGGCTGCAAGCGCACGCCAGTGCACCTCAGTCATCCCAATCCCCTCCCTGTCAGTGTCTCACTGCCGCTCAGCCAGGGACTAATTATCACTGGCAGTAACTCCTGCTTGAAATGCATGCCTGCTCCCCCCCACCCCCCCTCTGCTGTACCCAGCCAGTCAGTCTTCTGCTCCTAGCTTTGAACATGTATGTAAACACATGGTTTTCATGCGACGCTGTTTGTTTTAACACTGTTCCCTGTGGCATAATCGGGATCAGCTTGTAAATATTACGGAATGGTCTTTCGTTTTTTTTCCATTGGATGACATTGCGCCAGGAGTAGTTGCAGATGTAAAGCAAATGGATTTACTTTCAAATGTTTATCATTTTAGGGAGCTTGGTAGTTGCAAGAGTGATTCAAGTTTCTTGAAGAGAAGGCGGACAGAAGATCATCTGGGATTTGAAATCCGAATGTTTGAGTAGAACTTTTGCCTTCGTCAGACACAAGCAGGTGTCCTATTTAACATTGTGCTGTTGGCACTGGTACCGTATTAATGTGTTTTTTATTTTAGGTTTTGTGCCATTTCCAGCTCAGTTTGGATATTAGAGGTCTGTACCGGGTGCTGATTTAGATCATCGTACATCTACGGTAATCTGAGCGTAATAAATGCGTATATGTACGTATTTATTGCACCCAGTTTCCCCACTCTGTAAATACACTGCTGCAAGGATTGCGATGGCTTCATCTAATATTTTTAATCAGGCCCCCAACCCTAGATCCTTGTCACTCTTAATCTTGAGAATTTTAACGTATATTAATATTTGCTGCAAAACATAGCGACTCCAGGGTCCCTTGTAGTGCACATCGCAATTGAATGTTACTGGATTCATCCTTTTCTTAAACGAGCTTGTGTCAATTTGCCAGAATTCAGAAATTCTGCATGGTGGGCTTTTACGTGGGGACGGTTCCCCAATAATAAAATCTATCAAGGGAATGAATTTAATCCTGCTGCCACCCCCGCCCCCCCCCAAAGCTTACAGTGATAAATGAGTCAATTTTCAGCGGCTCCACGAGATCGCTGAAGGGGGGCGGATGTGTGCCCGTTACCTGTCGCGGGAGTCTAATGTTGCAGCATTAATCATATTCTAATTTCCTGGGCTCACGCGCTCCCTCTACATAAATCTGCAGCCAGAAAACAAGTCATTGTGGCTGAGAGCAGCTGGAGGGTGGGGTGGAGTTGGCGAGTCATGGAGGACGGAGGGGAGGGCGAAAGGCTTACTAAGAGGACTGCATGCTCCGCTAAGGACCCCCTGCTGTCTGCTAGCCTGTCGTTGACTTGAATGTGGTTACAGCAGAGGAGTCGTCTTACGGGGGAAAGCGCTCCAAACAGATCCTGACTCACCACAGATGCATCCGAAATGATAGTAGAACGATTGCGAAGTTCTGCATAACCTCAGCAGAACACTAATAAACCTGGCAACAAGATGTGGTTCTCCGTAGCTGATTAACGTGCATGTGCCATGTGGCCGGTAAGACGACCTGAATGAAATCGTGTGTGTGTGAGTGAGCAAATCGGTGTATTGAGTCCTGAGAAGACCCGTGTCGATTGGTATCGGTTCCAAGAGACGTTGGCTTATGACGTGCCTTTTCCCTGTCCTGTTTTTTCCCCTCCTCTCACAGTTTGAAGTTGGAATGTGAGAAGTTGGCCACAGAGAAGACTGAGATCCAGAGGCACTACGTGATGGTGAGACAGCAGACTGCACCAGCCGCTCCTTTGTGGCGTCTTAAACTTTACCGGGCTGCAGGTAAAGACTGAAAATGCAGGGGCGCCCAGCCATTGCATGACACTCTCCTCCATGCTAATCAGAAGCAGCATTTAGACTCGGCACGCAAGTCTGCTGAGTTGAGTCTTTTTGGAATCGAACTTTGACTTTGGCATGAGAGGAGCATTTTAGCAGATTCACTGAGCTGGGATGTAATTCAAGATTACGTGTCAGCCCGTAAGGAATTTGTGACCAATCGATGCCTTCTCCCTAAATAAGGTGAACCGCTGTGGGGAGTGGTCCAGCCTTGAATGGGTATAACGTCTCCACTGAAAAGGATCAGTTTTTTTTTTTTTTATGACCTGAAGTGCAGTGATAATTTTATACAGAGAATTGCAGAGTTGGCAACACTCCTTGGTAGTGCACCTTAAAATATGAGCCAGATCATAAACACCAAAAAATCCAAGTTGAGTACTGACCAGAGCTTTGAAGATGACTGTCGTGGGCCGGTATGTTGTTGGTGCTCGATGCGTCTTGGCAAAGACTACTTTTCAATTTTTTTTTGGCATCTGACTTTGGAGTTTAGACGTCGCCTAGCAACAGCGGAATCCTGGCACAAGCGCGGCTCCGGCAGCCAGCTGTCAGGAAGAGCTTATTTGTTGAAAAGCTGGCGGCTTGCCGCGCGTGGAAGCGGTCCAGCGTCTGCCCGTGCCCTCCTGTTGCCTGTCATTCCCACTCCGTTGCTACTTAAACCCTCGCTTACTTGTTAAATCACACTTGGACGGCCGAAGCAGACGTACGTTGTTATAAAGCCACCCGCTTGTGGAAGAGCTGCTTTGTGTAGTAAATTAATTTAGCCTAAATTGTTCTCCTTTCCCCCTTTTTCAGTACTATGAGATGTCATACGGCCTTAACATCGAAATGCACAAGCAGGTGAGTCCTCCCCCCCCCCCGGGACCTGCTCGCCTTTTAACGGCTGCCTACAGAATCATCCTGCCCCCGACTCGGCATTTAAATCTCATTATTTCAGTCTGCGCGCGTGTGCATTACAGCGGGCTGCCTTGCTGTTGGTATTTACCCGTATTCTCCCCTCCAGAGACCCCACCCACCCTCGTTGGGGGGCCTCTGCCGCCCTCCCCATGTCCGCCTTCCTGTCACCTCTCACCGGTCCCCCTCCCTCTGAATGTCACTTCCGATCAGGTCACTGCCTTTGAGTGTCTGGCTCCTCTGCCCTCTGCTCATTCAGTTTTGACCCCCACAGCAGATGACCCTAATAATTTAACCCCCCCCCCCTCACTGCTGGCCTTGTTTTCTTTCTCGTTCTTATCGTGTATCGTTTCCTTAGTCCCACTATTCTGACTATCCACTTTCCCACACTCCTTTTTTGTATATCTCCCCCCCCCCCCCATCTTTCTTGCTCTCCCCAG
>JAODJW010000033.1:4664092-4675267 GCA_026777045.1 Hyperopisus bebe | reverse complement strand
ATACAAGAATCTAACAATCAGTCAGTGACATTGAGTAAGTGGGAAACAACTCATTCAGAAATGTGGCGATCAGGAGCATACTTACACTGACATACTGGCAATATACACGATCCATTATCTATACCGCTTTATCCATCTGGGTCTTACCAAAGAAATTGGGACACCTGAATTCAATGATTTGGAGGGGTGTCCCAATTTTTTTGGTAAGACCCAGATGGATAAAGCGGTATAGATAATGGATAGTGTATATTGCCAGTATGTCAGTGTAAGTATGCTCCTGATCGCCACATTTCTGAATGAGTTGTTGGGACACCCCTCCAAATCATTGAATTCAGGTGTCCCAATTTTTTTGGTAATATAGTGTATCTGACCATTTTGACTGTCATGCTTAATACTGTTCATTTTGGTGGCACTGAGTAACAATTTTACATTGTGTTATGATATGGGTGATACGTAGCGTGAATCTGCACATTGATGTGACAGGTGATTAATCGTAATGCACGTTCAGCCGCAGAGTGATGTAATGTATGTCTATGGCCGACACCCAGTAAAAAATCTGTGTGACCTGAACATTGGTATTTTGTAGTGATTATCATGTTGTGAAAGTGCACAAACACAACACCGATGAATGCCAAAACATTCATGTCAAGCACACCAGTTTCAACACTGCAAGGTTCTGCATTCCAGTATGTAAAGTTCACTGGCAAGAGAAAGCACTCACATGCACAAGTAACTTCTATAGATCTCAAAACACAGTATAATAGCAAACTAAAACGCCACATAGTAAAAAACAATAAAATGGCAACACAGGAACAACATTACAAAAAAATATGTAAGGTGATTAATCGTAATGCACGTAGAGCCGCAGAGCGATGTAATGTATGTGTATGGCTGATACCCAGTAAAAATCTGCGTTACCTGAACGTTGATATTTTGTAGTGATTATCATGTCGTGAAAGTGCACAAACACAACACCGATGAGTATAGATAATGGATAGTTTATATTGCCCATTCATGTGACAGGTGAAAACTTGGATTGCGTTGTGGAACCTCAAATTAACCTATATCAAAGATATTTTGCACGTTTAATAATGAGGTCCAGTGACAACTTTTCCGCACTATTGGGAATTGCTTTTGGAAATTTTGGTTTTTTTCACCCCAGCCTAATGCCCATGCAAAGCCCACCTCCACCTAGTCCTGGGCAATTAATGGAAAGTTAACCAAAACTGACATTCAGAACCTCTAATCGACGTAATCCCGCCCATGTTGGTTACTTTATTTTTATTTTTATTTTTTTAAATTCTGTTAATACTTAAAAAAATGTCAATACTTACTCCAGTGTGTTCCTGTACTGTCCCCTTAAAACATAGTACCACATGTGTTGTCATGTGACTCCACCCCATCCAGTCTGCCACATGGAAGCAACATGGAGGAGGACTCAATCACCGAGTCAACAGCAACTCCAGCAGCTTCCACCATGCCGTGTCCGTTGTGGGGACACATTGTGGTTGTTGTGACGATGACACCGATCAAAAACAGATCAAATGTAAGCACTGCGGAAATCGGTTTAAACTCCAGCAATATTTAAAATACAGTGGAAAGTGCTTATAATGATCACGGTTATAGTCATCAACCGCTTATATGGATGAAAAAGCTTGGGACAGAATCACTCTGTACAAATACAGGAATCTGCTTATAGTGATCAAGTAGTCTGCTTATAGTGTTCATTTTGGGTCTTTTTATACATAACATATGAAAAGAATTAAAATTACAATAATTCTTCTTTTTTTACTTGAATACTTTGCTTGGTTGGTAACCCTTCTGCTTTGCTACCTACCAGAGGCCAAGTCTGCCTGCACAGAAATCATGATTGGAAAAAGAGTAATTTTCTCTCAAGTATAAATGTAAACTTATCAAAGTTTATGATAACTGCCTACAACGAGCCAATGAGATGCAGCAGCAAAACTGCAATAAGCTGTATTTAATGTACAGTACTGTGCTGTGTTATAGCAAATTTGAATTATACACAGTTCAGCCATTTAATTTGTGCACTACTGTAATATGAAAAGCATTTGAAAAAGCTGTGCTGTGTCTTGAAAGAGTCAATAAAACATTGACTTGAGGTCATACCGCCCAGTCCTACCTTTAACACCCCCCTCACCACTGTTACGGCTTCTGTAAATCCAGGAGACTGCTTGACAATAAATGAAAGCAGCGTCCCAGTGTCCCAACAATGTCTTTAGCTGAACCCCTGTGGCTGGAATTGCAGAACCTCTCTGGTGTCTTTGGCCCAACAAATGAACCCCCCACAGGCAACGGCGAGTCTCATTAGTTAAATACGGCGTGAGCATATTGATTGAAATGCTTAATTTACTCTTCAATGAATAAAAAGTGGTCCTTCAAACAGAAGGGAAACTAGCCTCAAGATCATGTCAAGGATAATGCACCTCACCGACCATTTTGTTAAAGGTATATTCATATATAATAGAGAAGACTTGTGTAAGGAAAAAAGGTAAGAGTGGCTTAATGAGTGAAATATCCTGTTCTTTACGTACAATTAGGCAAACTATGTCAACTTAGTAACATCACTAAATTTAACTAAACAACATGTTCCCAGAGATGTTTTTTTAATGCTGTAAATGCATGTAGGTTTCCTTCAGGTTCAATAATTAAGCCCTTAAAACTAATTCCACATAAAGCATATTGAGTATACTTGAGCAACATGCTATTATTATTATTATTATTAATAATAATAATAATAATAATAATAACATAAGTTTTCTTTTCCACGTTTTTGTACTTTCAGGCGTAAAACCACTTAAAATCAATTTAAAATATATAATTCAGTCCATCAGGACAAGCAGGTATAGAAAATGGATAGAATTCAGTCTAAATCACAGTCACTCAGCCTTTCCAACCACGTGACTAATTATTCATCATTTATCATGTGGAGCGGGCCCATCACCAAATTTCAGCAACGGTGGTGTGGGGGGGTCCATCTTGAGTAGTAGTTATCACAATATTCATGTCATTATATTTTTTTTAGTTAGAGTTTCCATTTTTTTTGCTTTAGATTCACTTAGAATTGCCCTTAAATTAAACAGATTCTGAACATTTAAAAAGGAGAGGAATTTAATGGACTGCAAGTGAGTGGAAATCTGATTTTAATAAATAAATCATATAAAAATTTAGTGTTGTGTGGCAGACTTTAGGGGCAGCATGGAGCTGTAGTGGTTAGCAATGCTGCCTCACCCCTATGGGACCAGTCTCTGCCCTGGTTCTTTGTGTGTGGTGTCTGCATGTTCTTGTGTACATGTGTGAGTGTGCCTTGTGATGGCTTAGCGTCCCATCCTGGGTGGTTCCCTCCCTTGCGCCTGTAGGCTCCAGAACCCCCATGACCCTGAACACGACAAGCAGTTACAGAAGATGGATGGGTATCAGACTTTAAACTGCAAAAAGTACAGCAACAACACCAACATCTTTTCACCTTGTTTAGTTGCAGTATCTATTAAATAAAAGCTGTTGTGGCTGCTGAGCTGTCACCTTCTATACTGGCATGCATGCTCCGCTAATTCAACCAACCTTGTCTGTTCTTAAAACACTGCCATATGATTGGTTGGAATCGCATTGAGTTCTATGATGTCATAAGCTGATGCGTGCAATCAAACATTGTTCCTCATCAGCAATTTATCAAACTTTCTCATTTTGTTGTCATTTAAATTTTATAAGATGTTAACTCAGTATATTGTTCATGTCACTGAGCTCGATCCCCTCAGTAAATTTCACCATCAGCCAGTGATCAGGTTTGTGTCCCGAACTGCGGTTCTCTGCCATGGTACCACAAGGCCACTGAGGAGCCACAGTCCAGCTGAAAAACCTTGATCTAAATGGGTCAATGATGCAGCAATGCGGTCAGTCCTCAGGAAATGCTCATCTAATATTCTTTCCAGGGATCCAAAACCTATTCCAGGATGAACAGAAAAAGTTTTGGGCAAAACCCTGGACAGGACAAAATTCCTTCATATTCATCCATCATGGTGATTTTTTTTTTACTAAGTTCCCACATTTTATAAGAAATGTTTCATCAAGGCATCTTGAACACTCTTCACCTATTTGGTTTGAGAGTTAAAAATAACAAAGAGCAGAATCCTAAAGAACATCTCTCTGCCGTTTGTTTGTTTGTTCGTTTGTTTGAGACTCAAGTCTGTTTTTAGAATGTACCACCATGGGAGAGAATTCGCAAAAGGCCGAATTACAGACGTATGCCTACTGAGGTTTCCAGCATTTGAAATTCTCTGCCAGTTCCAATTACAAATTTACACTGATCACTGCATTTAAGGTCACTTTGCAGGTAATCGTGTTCAGAGGACTGTGGTATTTCAATAAGCTTTGACCTACTTTCTCATTTTCACTTTGAGAAAAGTGCGTCAAACTCTCCTGACACAGCTGTGTGCGTCTCATGTTCCACCATAAAACATACTGGGAAGTTTGGTTTAATGTGGCCTTTCCTGGATTGACGGCGTTGTAAATGTTATTGTAGGGCAATCAGAAAGCAAGGTCAACTGGAAGCAACACTATCTCACATTTACAGGCCCCAAAACCCATCGTCCGTCATAAATTAAGCGTGAAGACTTCAAGGGGTTGCATAGTGTTCAGTCATTGAAAATAAATCTTGCCCGCTGCGTCTCAAAGTCACTGAGCTTGACAGTGACTTTGAGTGGGCATTAATTGTCACTGGACAGCGTGGAAAGCACTGGTTTTGGGGCCAAGCGAGGGAGAGAGGAGGATGGGGCAGTCGGAGCTTCCTCTAGAGAAGTGACAAAATCTCGACAGTGACTGCTCCCCTTCCAACTTCTTAACTCGATGGTAATCAAGAAGAGACGCTTGAGGTGGATGCCCGGGGGGGGGCCGCGGGCTACTTTACAATTAGTGTCACTTGGAGATAAACAAGGCAAAACTTACACGGCGCCGGTAGAGTCTGGAGGGATGTATTCATAAATGTAGATTGAATAATTGTGACAGCAATCTTGACATCCGGAATACACAGGTGAAAATTGGCAGGGGACTCTGCATTTGTTGTGTTCACCGAGCACTTAATATTTACCGTGGCGGCGAACTACATTTATAAAAAGGTTTTACTTTCCGCTCGATTGCTAGCTGGAGGTGTCAGTGGGAAGCTTCCACAAGCTGCTCTATTTTTGGCCTCTGACTTACTGGGAGCAGCTTTGGCTGTTATTTTATTAATATGAAAGCAATACGTATTTAAGCATGCTCAGTTACATGCACCGGCTAACAAGATTCACAAGATGCGGGAATAGCAGCAAAAGGAAGGAATAACGCTGCAAGTGACAATCGCGGCATCCGGTGTCGCCGAAATCCGCCGGCTTTGAGGCGACACCTGAACCTGAAAACTTAATGTCATACATTAGTCAGGCCGCTTGGAACTTTCCATCTCCGGAGAATATGTGAAGAAGCAGGAATCCATCACGCGTAATGATATTGGAGCGTAGCCTGGGGGCCAGCTAGCTCACTGCTTACTCTCATCAGGAAGCATGAAGCATGCGATCACAGGCCTGCTTCTTCAGCAACAGCAAGGCCGTGCAGAAAAGGCGTCGCTTCTCCTTGCTCCACTTAGTGGAAATTTCATTTTTACTTTTCTGCCTTAACCAGTCTTGTCACTGCTCCCATTTCGTGCTGCTCTTCTTTTCCAGCTGATATCCCTGCTTTTGACCAGTGCTCGGATGCTTTCCACTGAATAACTCATCGCTTAGTGACAATTGCTCTTTTTGTTTCCACTGTTGTCTTCATTTTCATTCTACATTCTTATGGTTTTTAAGTTTTTTTTTTCTCAAATGCTGATTGGTCGCGAAAAGAAACGTGATCATTGCCAATAAAAAAACACATATGTATGTTTCTTGACAGTTTTGACACTTTATTATAGATGGGTTACGCCCATTCTCCTCTGTCTACCAATAGCATTTGACATCTAATTAATGAAAAGGTGTTTCATGAAGTCATCTAATTAACTAGTATTTATGTTTGTACTACAATAACATCTGTATTCACAATGATCTTGATGGATTACTTTATATCGCTACTTTTAACAATGTAATGTTGATAGCTTGATATTTAGCTACTTAACATTATTATTAATTAAGAACGAGAAGTGAGATTAGTTTGTGTCTTGTTGACACTGACATATTTGGCTTACTGATAACAATCCATGTAAGTCCATTTAAAACATAAATCTGTTCACTGACGGCTGTATAAATACAGAATTCTATTTGTGGTGCTAAGGGTCTTAGCATGGTTGTTTTAATTCTATTTTATTTTAATTCTATTTTTCATGTTAATGGATTTTTGGAGGTACATGTTTTTCATTAGACAGCGTTGATATACTCAAGAGAAAAAAATGCAAGGATACATTGCAATATGTATTCGGTGATAATCATTCCTTCACAGCAAAGAGTCCATATGAGTCTCTGATAATCTGCTGCCTTTTCCAGTAACCATAAAGTCCGATACGTCATCGATGGAAAGCCAGTCCATCGAAGTGCACGCACATCCAGGCAAATGTCACAGGGTCATGTATTACAGGAACCAATTCACCCAGTAGAGTACCCAGAAAAAGCCCATAAAACCAGTCTGTGATGTAACATCCCATAGACAGCACAGAAAGTAAGTATACCAAATTTGTGCTGAATATCCAGTGATTTTCCTGTGCTTAGAGGCATATTTGTTTCGTATTCATAGTTGGGGATTTCACTGTGCGCATACAGTCATCATCAAATAATAAAATGAAACTAATGGAACCTATAAACCATAATAGAGAATCAACAAAAAACTACATGTATGGAAGTAACCATGGTAAAGATGGATCTTATAACATGATCTCATGCACAATGCAGGAGGAACTTAAAGCTGCAGGAGACATAGCTATTAAGGGTCAGAAAGACGTGACAACGGGGGCACTTTGTGTCAGCGTGGATTAAAAGACAGATTTGTGTCTTAGCCAGTCTAATTCCATGTCAAATTATGCAAATCCCCTGAAAAGAATGCGGAGGGTGTTTGGCTGAGTCGAGCACTACAACCCAGCTTCTTACTGTGACCTGACTTATTTTTAATTTATTATGTTATTTCACATACATTACATGAGGCAAAGTAAACAAGTCCACCCATAGATCTCTTAACACTTAAATACTGTAATTGAAATAAAAATTATTACAGCAACATGTGACATGTAATGTTTGTTCATTGGAAAACTAAAACTGAATTGATAATTTTTGTTAAGAGTACACGGGTAAGCCAAATGCGCAGTACAGAAAGTGTTTTTCTTTCCCAAAATATGAGCCTAGAAATAATTAATATTACATTTCCCTTTCATTTTTTTATTTCTAGTCTTCAAGTCTCAGAAAAAGCAAAATAGATTCACAACAACAAAAAAGACCTGTGGTCACAGCTATTGATCTCCAAGCCAATTTTACATAATAATCAATTATCCCAAATCAAAAGTCATTGCTTGCAACATAAGAAGCAGATATTTTTTTTGTTGTTTTTCATCTTGTGACAGTGATTACTGAGCATTGGTACAGAACAATAAGGAAACCAATCACTGTGACAGCCGTGTCTTACAGGAAGAAATTGCCTATCGTAATCTCCATGTGACAAAGGTTTGTCTAACAAATCAACCTGTTGGCAGCAAGAAGTAGGTGTCGCCACGTTGGTCGATGTAGATGGATGCACCAGTTTTCCAGAAATACCAGCTCCACAGCCCCTCTGCATTCATTTGGTTTGAGCTGCTTGCTAAAACTATGGAGAATTACATTTACGCTGTTGTAAAAAAACAAATTATAAGTGGGGCAAATAGCACATTACAAAATACGGCTGTCAAGGAGTCAACTAGGCGTACAGATGGCTGAGCGTTCAGGTACCAAGACCAGATACAACCTTCAGAGGTATAGGGACAAGAGCTGCACAGCTGTGTTCATAAGAATGGAGTGGGGGGGGGGGGTATTTCAGCAGATGAATTTGTCTGTGTGTATACACATAATTCTATGATTTCTAAGGTGGGAGGTATAAGAGGGGCCATAATTCATACAGAGTGGCCAACCTTATCCTTAACCAATTATATGTTTTGAATCAGTGAGTGACAGGTGAGGGAGTACTCCAGGACCCAATCAGCTTTCAGCCTGGGCCTGCTGTATACACCCCTGCACATATGTATAAATAGGAGGTGGACAAAACAATGGAAACACCACATTTTAAGGGATTTTAGCTGAATTACAATGATAGATTCAGCCACAAAGGTGATTCATATTCAGCTGAATGCCAATTAGCAGCATGTCAGATATATGAGGGGCCTGGCGATCAGAACGACGATATTTGAGTTTTCAGAGCGATGCGAGCATCTAACGGAGCTCCGAAGAAGCCAAAGAGTCGGAGTCTGAATTGCGTCGGTAACAAGAAAAGGCAGCATGATTTTATGTCTCTCAAAAAAACATGACAGCATATGCCGAACAGAAACAAGCTGCACTGGCAAAGATGAACAGTTGCGAGTCAGAGCTCACTGACAGGGGTAAATGTTCTCTTAACAGGATCGGTGGTAAACATCAGCAACCTCAGAAGTACAGTCTGAAAAATCACCACAAATGGTTTCGACCGTGAGAATATAAGTTGTGACAGGGCTGCTATTCAGAAAGCTCTTGCATCCAAGGCTAATGCACAAATGACACATAACCTGGTTTAAGGAGAAGAACAGATGGACTCCTAAGCAATGGATAAGAGTAACACGGTCTGATGAGCCATCTATCGCCCTGCAGCCCATATCCAGACCGGTTTACCTTACAGGAAAAGGGTAGTGGATCCATAATGGTATGGACAGGCGTCTGGAGAAAGACACTGGGTCCAGCGATTGCTCTGCAAGGTCATATAACTGCCAGTGAACAAGAGACCAGTAGACAGGCGTAGATGCCCTCTATGAGGATGGGTACACGTTATGTCCCCATATTTCATAATGATAATGCCCCCCCCCACCCCCAGGGATAAAGTCAAGCATCAAGCATGGCCTCCACAGTCACCAGATCTAAACCCCGTTGCACCTATATGTGAATTTCTGCAGCAATTTTCGTCTTGTTCATCCCTCAAAGAACTGAAGACTTTTCTTCTGGAAGAATCTATCAGGCCTTTCACACGTAGTTCAAACACCTACGCAAGCAGCGGAAGAGCTACTTCAGTGCAAAAGGGTGCATCGTACTGAATCCTTATTTTCTTATTGATATTAATACATTGTTTCTTTATATTATATTTTGTCTGCCCCTGCATGAAAACAAGGCACATAAAACCCGGCTGCAAAAACTGTTGAATATGTGTGTGTTTTACATTTTAAAAGTATGAATTTAAATAATGAGGAAAGGTTGGGTCAAATTTCAAGGCTGAGTAAGAAACATTATAATGTCTCTGTTGTATTTGTCCCTGAATCTGTGGGAAATAAGGAGGAAATATGTAAACAACGATGCAGTAACAATTTGTGATGTTCTAAATAAAGTGACCTGCAGGCTACAGAGACAAAACCAGGACCCTCCTCTACCTGATATTTCATAACTGTTATTTCAACGAAGAAGGTCAACCGTGCCGGCTGTGAAACCGGCCCGAATCCCCCGGCGCGAACAAATTGGTGTATAAGACAACTGTGTTGTAAACAAAAATGTGGAGGGGAAAAAAACAACTGTTAGTATTATGAAACGTGCCAGAACAAATTACTCCATCCAGAAAGAAGAGACATCAGCTGTCATTCGGTTGGCCGACACGACATCGGCCTTACAAATTGCATATAGCAAGTTATGCTGTGTTGCTGAAGCCATCATGGAAAGGTACTCATAGCAGATATAATAGGAAAATCCACTGAACCGATTCTGCCTGGCTGTCCTGTCAGGCCGACTTGCCATTAGGAGTTAGACTTCATCCGTCCCCCTTCTCCCAAGCTTCCATAATTTTCCTAGAGTCACCATCCCTGGAGTTTCCAGCAGATAAGTATTTCTGATGAGACAGAAACCCCCCACAGTTCAAAGACATTTTCTCAGTCCGAGAGTAATTTACCTGGAATACATTACACCGCTCTGAATGCGCTGCTCTTCTCACAGGGCTATTGTGCTGCCAAACCGTATGGTTCCAGTTCTCCTTAGCGGGAGCCAAGGTCCCCCGTACAACAAACAGACTCACCAAACAGCAGGAGAGTAAACATAATTATACATTTCATCCATTTAGAATATGACACTGACAACCCAATCTACCGTCCGCAAGCCTTTCCACCACCCCTCTAGACTTTAGAGTAGGGCGGCCAATCTTATCCTCAAAGTGCCGGTTCATTTGCAGTTTTTTGGGATAACCTTTAGGTCAGCTGTTCAAACCCAGGTGTGAGGACTCTTCAGCCAATCCGTCCTCTGATTAGTAATCTAATTAGGGAGTTGCAGCAAAAACCCATGTGCCGGGCGGCTTTCACCCTGCCTAAGAGTCACACCGCCTGCAGATGAATTGCGGTCCCTTCATGTTAATGCGACCAAAAGCTACAGTGGTCATTTTTATTTATCAAGTTTTTTTTTTTCAAACAACAAAGTAATGAAACAGCTCCCCCCCCCCCACCACCTGACTAATTGCGGTTCAGTTTTTCTAGAAAAGTTTCAACACCATGAGAAATTTTGATGGACATTTTGATCGAAATGCAGTTTGTGCCACAAACGTGGCGCTTAAAAATGTAGCTACACAGGTTTTTTTTTTTTTTTGTTGTTCTTTTTGTTTTTTTTTTACTGTGGACACAGATGAGAATTTGAACAGCACAGACGTATTTGTCCGTGTGCATATGGTAGACGATCCCTGTTCTTAGCAATTTCACTGTGTTACGTCTAAGTTAAATTTAATGTTACGGTTCATCGATAAACCCCTTGGTGCTACGCTCAGGTTCTACGAGGACCTGTTATTACTCACATATGACACATGTGTGGCACATTTAGTCGTCAATTTAAAGTGCCATGCTAATGCTTCCATACACTGGTACAGTGTGTGTTCAGCACTAGGACAGTAAATGGATGGGCAGCCTACCTCCTGATGTCATAATGACGTTACAATGATGTCATAATGACGTTACAATGCATTGCCATTTCTCACTTTCAGCTTTTGACT
>JAODJW010000033.1:4637420-4657339 GCA_026777045.1 Hyperopisus bebe | reverse complement strand
AACAATGATTGGCATGTTGAAATTGGTTCAGACAGATGGTTAACAACAGGTTTACAGATCGATGCAAAGAGTATTTGTATCAGCTAATGGACAGCACGCCGAGACTATTGCATGTTACTCTAGATTTGTATATTGATTTACAATGACAGAAGAACATATGGATAAGAATATGATACTGGATATTGAGGTTCAACAATGCCAGTGTCGGTCTCTGTGCATCTATTGTATCTGTAGGACAATCGATTGTACATTAGCCCTTCTTCCGAACAATTAAAATCTGCCTCCATCCCTTAAAAAAAAGTTTGTTTCTTTGATCATTCTTTTCCGTGTTTTTCGTGCATTTTGTCGCTGTTTTTCACTCGTTTG
Organism: Hyperopisus bebe; assembly: GCA_026777045.1. NCBI lineage: Eukaryota > Metazoa > Chordata > Actinopteri > Osteoglossiformes > Mormyridae > Hyperopisus > Hyperopisus bebe. The sequence goes on along the minus strand of JAODJW010000033.1, from coordinate 4,656,973 downwards.
CCATGCATGCTTTTCAACGGACAAAGTCACATGGCTTTAGATAGCACTCCACATTTGTCAAACTGCTCATGACTGTCTTATATCATTGGTTTATGTATGTATTTTTAAATATTTGATAAGGAGGCCACGTAGCATTAAGAGGAACGTGTTTTCAGTCTACAGGCTGATAAATTCACCATTTATGCATGCAAACAGGCTCGTTATATTTTCTTCTTATTGTTTTTTTTAACAAAGGGAAGATCAAGGTGGCCAAATATATTATATTAGTGCTGAGCAGGAAGTTGCAGGGGCCTCATCCTGTTCCTAATCTTTCTGTTTGAGCTTTTTTACTGTTACTGTTATACTGAGTATTATACTGGGCAGTCTGTTATACTGAGTATTATACTGAGCAGTCTGTTATACTGAATATTATACTGAGCAGTCTGTTATACTGAGTATTAATGTATACTGAGCAGTCTGTTATACTGAGTATTATACTGGGCAGTCTGTTATACTGAGTATTATACTGAGCAGTCTGTTATACTGAATATTATACTGAGCAGTCTGTTAACCCCGACTGACTGAATTTATTCATTTTACGGCTTAATGGTTCGTATTCGCTCTGAAAAACCATTTGTTGTATTTATCATGCTGCGATTTGCATGCAACATCTGCATGGATTTTATTTTTGTGCATGACGTCAGTGCTCATTTATAAGAGTTTGCTGTTTGAATAGATTACAGACAGGGCAGTAAATTATGAAAATTAAGTATTATTATCTCCGTGGTGATGCAAGGAAATCTGCTCAAATATAGAAACTCACCTGTTCACACTTAGGAGAAAGGTGTTTTTTTTTTTTTATTGATGACACCCACTCATTTTCGTTCTGCCCACTCAGCGTATTTCCATTTTGATTTATGTTTTTTTGCAGTGCTTTTATTAATTCACATTACAAATGGCTTAATGCAAATACATAAATAAGCAAGCAAGCAGATATGCATATTCCATGGCACTAGGTTGTAGGTTGCTGTTGAAATGATGAATACATGTTATCTGTCAGAGTATAAGAGTCTATCTGTAAAGATATTTATAAAGCATGTAGGTCTGGGGATGCTATTAGCTCACATTTTCACCCTAAGTCGCCACGTCGAGTATTCTGCATTAGAATGCAGGTGTTTTCTAAATTTGTCAGTGTCTTTTGAACCTTGTATGCAGATCACATCTGGAGGTCATGCCTTTTCATAGTCAAGTCATGATCAGAGAAGAACTAAGAGTTATGCAGATATTAAGATGCTCATATCCTGAATACCAAAGCGTTGAATTAATCGAGCTGTGAAGTTTTACATTGGCTGGCACTGAACACAGAAGTTGGAGATTCTGTTTGGCACCTCCTTAAGTTATTGCAGTAACTTGCTCTGCGTCTGTTTATCAATTCTGCAAAGCAGATGTGTGATGCTTGTTTCCTTATCTACAGCAGTAATGTGCTTTGTAAACCATCGTTGCTCATGGTACAAAAAAAAAAAAAAAAAGATTGAGATGAGAAGAAGAGAATCTGAAACCTCAGATTAGGATTGGAAATGTCTGCCTCGTATCAGCATGGGGAGTCAGGAGTTGCTTCCTCTGTATCCTCCTTCCCCAGCAGCCCTGTGATGGCAGAATAGCAAGAAGAAGCTACTTTGCTCTTGGAGAAGAAAGCAGGGGTGATGTTAACCAAATAGGCACTGAAGGTGATGATGATTTGTCTTCGTGAATCAAGCTCAGCTAAAATAAATGCCATTTGACGCAATTCACTGCTAGATAAGAGGCAAGCGTGATAAGGCATCGACGCGGTGCTCAGCTAGGGAGTGAAGCATTAAAAGCAGAGTGATCTGGGCGTTTGGGGAGGAGACGAAGTAACGGACCAGTGCCGTGTACAATAAGTAACTCTGACATGCAGTAACTCATCACAATTATACAAGCATCTGCTTTTTTGCATGCCAGTATTGCATTGGGTTGCAGTGCATTTCAGGGAGACTTGTGTATGTCAATCTGTGGGGATGTATAAAGGCATGTAAATGTGCAGGAAGGATGCGTAAAGGTATGTCAGTCTGTGGGAGGGATGTGTAAAGGTATGTCAGTCTGTGGGAGGGATGTGTAAAGGCATGTAAATGTGCAGGAGGGATGCGTAAAGGTATGTCAGTCTGTGGGAGGGATGCGTAAAGGTATGTCAGTCTGCGGGAGGGATGCGTAAAGGTATGTCAGTCTGCGAGAGGGATGTGTAAAGGTATGTCAGTCTGCAGGAGGGATGTGTAAAGGCCTATCCATGGCCGTGTGACACGCCATTGCAGAGCACCCAGTCATCATGGCCTAGAATTGATTACAGTTTATTACTATATAGGTATTTTAAAATATTATAGATACATTTCTTCATTTAGTCAACTTTTTTCATAAATTTAGTAAATTTTGTAAAAATATATTTTTTTTTTATCGACCTTGTTATTATTATAAACTTGTGACCCTTTACTTGGACAAAAGGATGCTAAAACAGACTAATTAAAATCTCTCTGCATGAACTAACATACATTTATGGTATACACATTCACAGATACACATCACGCAATGCATATACTTTTATAAATATTTACGCAAACACACATGACTTACAGATGCGTCATCTAGTCAGTTAAGCCAGTACCAGATTTACTGTCATCCAGCGAAGGTGCCATCTTAAAAAATCATCTCCATTTTCACCCCATCATATTCCACATTATCCTCCATCCTGCGATGTGTAATTCATTGCGGTGATGTCGCCGGGCTGAGTGACTGTCGCCGTTGTCGCCTGGTGTTCCTAGCCGAGCCTCCTGATTGGTGGCTGGGGTCAGAGTTACTTAATAGCGGCTGAGAGGCACCAGTCACACTGGCCTGAATCCCCATCGATTTCCCCGGCGGCTGTGGCTTCAGGGGTGGCCCGGTCTGACAGATTATTTGTGTACAATAAGTCCATTAGTGCGGTGGGTGGCCCTGACTCATTTACTCGGCCTGTTCCAGGGGACCCCATCCAGACTGGTGAATAGTTTTTATACACTGACACATAATTGTGATGTAGGTTCTCAGTGGCCCATTTTAAGCAGCGCAAAAGGACACAAATCATTCGGCTCCCAGCCACACATGCAGGTTTTAGCTGGTTATTTATGGGATGGGGGGGGGACTTGAATCCCTCCTTCTCACATGCATGCACATACACGTAATTTAGGGGTGGGGTGGGATGGGGGGCACATGATATTATTATGCATTAAAGTCGTTTTTATGGCTACATTTATAACCCCTTGTAGAAGGATTTTCCATCTGAAATAATCCAAAAAAGGAGACTGTGGGTACAAATAAATACATATATATGTTAATGAGTAGGTTGTCCGGGAAAATTTCAAGATAAAGGGAAAGGAAAGTGGAAAAAAGCAGGCAGGGTACACATGTCTTGCAGTGGAAAATCGGCCCATATACGTGCAGAGTGGCACGTCTGTTTCAATAGCTTTTTATGCTAAGTTGGTGATGAGACCGCCTTTGCCTATTTGTTGGTTGCCATGGGAATAGCTGGAGCAGTGTGGTATCCTTTTGATGGGATGTCAGAAGAAGGCGCGTCTCTCGCTGAGTTTAAGGGACGAGCCACTTTGTGTTTTTACAATATGCATTCATTTTGGGCAAAGAGATAAGGACCTACTCGTAAAAAAAAATAATAAAAAGGCAAAGAGAGACCAAGAACTGTTTTTAATTTGAATCCAAACGGAAAAAAATGCAGGAAAGCAGGAAAGAACAGCAGGTCACTAGAAGATCCAGCAAGCTTTTCAGCAGCAAGCCCTAGACTGTAATATATTGTGCCTGTTGGCTCCAACACAAACACTGCTACGGCTGCACTTAAGGTGGAGCCGTGGAGATGGAGACAGCCATGGAGCTGCCTGTCTGTCAGCTCCGATCAGGTCCGGGGGTGTTGAGCACAAGCACATGGCACCCACATGGACATTAAGACACAGAAAATCCGTGAGTGAAATTAAACTCTTTAACAGACACCCGTAGATGTTTTCAACCACAAGTTGAAAACCACGGGTCCATGTGAAAGGAAGACAAAAAACGCACATCTGAAGCAGCAGAACGTCTTCTGAAGGTTCATCCTAGGTATCCGCAAAATACCTCGGAAACAGGATGGACGGAATCTCTGCACTTAAGCGCTTTGTCCTATTTCCTCTCCGGAGGCAGCCTGACCAGCCGGCTCTCGCTGTTTGCTCGTCCCTAATGGCTGTTTATTTAGGACGGTGGCTCTGCTGAACTTGATACGCCAGGCGTGAATCCCACCGGGCCCAGCCCCACCCCACGGTCACAGTGTCGCTGTCAGGAGACACGACATCCAGGCATTTTACCGGACCCTTTGTTCTGGAGAAAAACCCAAGTCACTCAACTTTCTGTTTGACATTTTCCACAAAAGCCATAGGAGGTCATTTTCTTTAACCTTTCTCTCACTAATGTTACATTTCCTCCACACCCAGATCAGATTTATGCAACACATTGAAGTTACAAATCAATATGCATCTCCAAGATTCGAGAAACCAATGACACCCCAAGATACGGGAACCTATTTTCCAAATGGCTTTGAAACAATAGTAAAAAGATTTTTCATCACTTTTGCCCCTTGTTACAGTGCAGTTCTGTGAAAGGCCACACAGCTCTGTACATTTCTATTCCATAAGCAATCTGAAAGACCAAGTACTCCCCCTACTCCAAACCCACCCATGGTTCTCTCCCATCCCAGATCACACTTGCCGTTCCTCTACCTCCTACCTTTCCCTCCCACCCCAATAATTTCAAGTCAGGAGTAGCACTAATTGATGACATCTAATTGCAAGCATTAGACAGGTAATTATTCGCACAACTCCTGCTAAGCATCTCACTACGATAACGAGCGCAGTGCTGTGAGACAGGCTTCAGGACCGCAGTGGGACTTCCTCTGTTCACTCGCTTTGACTGTCCGTTCCCAGTGCATTATGGGTACTGACACCATCTGAGGAGACAGAAGAAAGTGAGTGAGCGAGACGCCCACTACGAAGTTTGCTTTGTTCATTCCGGCTCTACTGAAATTTACTCTAAATATTCACGGCCCAAAAATACAGTTGAGAAAAGGATACAAAAAAGCATAATCTTATTTAGCAACTCCCCACACCCAGAGAGTCCCAAGATATACAAACTGTTCAAGATTTCCAAATGTTAACCTGTAATTAAAATTGAAAAACCTCACAATTGCAGGGCATTGAATCTCTGCGGAAGGATTCAATCTATCAGAAATACTACTGCTATAGCTAAATCCAACATTTCCAATGATTTCTATAATTAAAGCTCAGCATTTTTCATCATAAATTAAACTTTTTATTATCTTTATCTGATAAACATAAAACATGAGAATGTAGGTTTAAATATACATCGGTATATTTTCAGCTACGCTTATACAGTTGATGGGCGTGGTCAGATTTTAATACGAGTATATTTGTCTTTTTTTCTGGGCATCTGGTGGCATAAATGAGATGGACAGTATGGGAACAGGTCCAGAGAGAATGCAAAATGAAGACATCTGATTCCATTTGTACAGAGCATGTTCCAGAACAATATATTCGTTTGGGTCTAGTCACAATAGCTGTGTTATTGGCTGATCCAAACTCTAATGATGACTGTTCCAGTCCTTTGGTTCCGCCAGGACAATGGCGCATGCTAACCTCTTAATTACACCCTCGGCCGTAACGGCGGCGTCTTTGTCACTATTATTCCTGTTTTTCTCCATTGTTGTTCATTCACCCAATTAAAATGTCTGCCATGTCCACAACTTGATGCCCTGTTAAGAAAATTAAGAGGCAAAACATGGGCAGACTAAAAAAAAAAAAAAAAAAATCATCCTTGTATAAAAAGTGCATTTCAAATGAACAGTGAATGCTTCTCAACTTCCACTGACCTTCTGTTAACAGGACCCTCACAGTAATTCTATTGGTATTTTTAGAACTACACAACAATCTCTTGTTTTGCTATGAACTACGCCAGTCAACATCAGCCAGCCATGTAAAAAATGTTTGTGCACTGCAAGGCAAAGTCCTACATTTATTCTGTTAATTGGCATCTCTTGCACGTCATTCATCTTCAGGTCATTCTTGTGTCCTCAGGCCACATAATCCAGCAGAGCTTCAATCCTCACGTGAAATGGCGGAAAATTACCTATTATGGGAACCGTATATTATCAGAGTGTTATTTGTTGTGACATTCAAGTATTACAAATATCATTTAAGTGAATTATTATATGCCTTATATTAGGAGAAATAGAACTAGCAGGTAATCGACAATACATTTCAGTTTAATCACGGAATTGAATACCTCACTATAGGGGGACCATCAATAATGTCTTTAGTGTGTCCAGTGTGCGGGCGAAGATACCTAAATGAACAATATCCTGCTAATCCTGGGAAAGACTCTGCTCACCGTCCACAACACCTATCTGTGCGGTACTCTGTGGAACAATGAACATAGTTTACTTTTTAGTAAAAAAAAAAAAAAAAAAGGTGCAGTAAAAGCACGACCTACATCCGGAGAAGCGAAATCAAGATGGAAGAACACAATATTTCGTATATTGAACCACTTATGAACATTAATAATATTATTAAAAATCAGTAAACTATAAATGTTATAAATCCACAAAGTCAATTACGACTACCGCTTTGGCTATGTGTATAGTACTAGAGAAATGACGTGGTTTAATTGAGAACTCTGCCTACGACGTGGAAAACCCTTCGTATTAGCGGGTTACCCCGCTTTATCTCAGTCATACTTTACATTTTTAACTTTTGCCAACATGTTAAAGTAGAGAGCCACAAATCGCCACCCTGTAAGAAAATAGCAGGTCTTATACGACTAAAACGGGCACAAAGCGCGTAACTATCCGCGCCACCTTAAACGCCCACCGCCGCTTCAGCGTATCTACCGCCACCCTATTGGTCGGAAAAACACAGATGTTACAGCCAATAGAAGTCGGAGGAGCCCACGTTGGGTCTTGACATCAGAGGATGAAGTTGACCAATCGCGGCTATAGTGGCCAATAAGTAGCTGCAGGCGGTGGTGAGGCAGTTGCGATATCGGGGGGGATTGTGGGCAGTGAAGTTCAAATTGTTTTAAAGCCCCCCCCCGACACACACACACACACACACACACACACACAAGCTCTCGGCTTTCCTTGTCACTCACTTAGAGCATCAACGCTTGGTAAACCCTGCCGTGACATTTGTTTTGCAACCGCTCAAGTCCCGCAAGCTGATAGATTTCCACGGCGTTCATTTAAATTAAAGACTAAAATTCTCCTGTTTATACATATCGGCAAAATTTATATGTGTTACAGCAGCTAAATATGAAACTTATTTCAGGCAAGTTTCAGACTTTCATATCCAGTGCGGCGAGATAGGACACACGAAGAATTGCCCAGTGCATTAGATTATGATGTCCATTTGATGTCCCCAGTCACTGGAAATTAGAAGTGCGGCGACCCCCCCCGTTTCCCCGCAGAGGCCGAGTTGCTCTCCCCCGTGACAGCGCTGTCAACGCTGCGCTGCTCTTTGAACGCGTTGCCGGCTGCACGCACACAAAGTCCCGCTGTCAGCGTGTATCGATTGCCCTGATAGATGGGCCGATCACCTGACACGAGTGTCTCGCCCACCTCCGCCACCGTACCTCATTACCTTCAGCCACACTCCACAGTACGTATTTGTCTCTCATATAATTTAACACACTTGTTGCAGCTGTTGTATAATCAGAAGCATTCTAGGGACTCTGGGGGCCTGAGGCAAAATACACCATGCCCCCCCCCCAACTCCCCCTCCCCCAGCATGGTAAAATTTATTACCTTTATTTTAATGTGAAGTGTAAATTAATAATATTGTGAAAGAGAATTTAATAAACACAAGACATTTATTTTCTTATTTTCACTTTTGTGAAAAACATAATGGACAAATAAAGCAGATTTGTCATTGCAATATACTATGTAATTGGCGGCCCTCAGAGAACCCCCCCCCCAGCTCAGGGCCCCAGGCCATTGCCTGCCCCGCCTGTCCTGTCCCAGTGACTCTGTGTATAGTTCGATTGTCTTATAATATTAATTAATATTGTTTATAATAATAATATTTGACAGTACAATATTTGACTAGTTATGGGGGGAGAAATGCCCACTAAACATTAAGAGGAAGTTCGTGTGTAGACGTTGATTGAACAAAATGGTAGTATCTAATAAAAACTACTTCTTAATTTCAATTAAACGAACAGCAAATGCAAGCATTAGCTTGTTTGTTTCATGCCAGTTTCCACTGCTTGTCTTTATTCTGTTTCATTGCCTTTTATAACTCTTAATTAGATGTGTCCCGCTGACAGGATGTTGGGTTGCGAGGTTTGGGGTTGGTCTCCGTGTTTCAGCGTGATGCTGTGCAGCATAATGACAGTGAGGTGAAAGGAGCCACAGGAAATGAGTCCAAAATAAAGCTGGACAAAGTGCTCCTGGGCTTTGCTCTGTCTATAGCAGCTGCCATGCTGTCTTGCTCACATCCTCATATGTAATGTGTCATGGTACAGATCAGGAAGACAGATCAGTTGGTCTGTCCTGCAGTTTCCCTATGCGCTGTAATACACCTTCTAACAGCTTATCCATGAGCGTAAATTACGGGGGGTTGTAACCCCTCTAATAATCAAAATCAGCCAACACAACCTCTTGGACCCCCTTAAATAGGTGGAGACCTCAATCCCCCCTAATGCTCAACCCAAAGTTATGCCCTTCCACATATCCAGTACTGGGTCACTGTCAATCCCATGAAGTATTGAGCACAAGGCAGCAATACACCCTAGATGGAATGTTAGACCCTCACACACTATGGGGTCTTTAGACACCCCAATTAGCCTAACTGCATGTTTCCAGGTAGAACATACACACTCCACACACAGGGGTGGGATTCACACCCCCAATACTGTAGGCATGAGGCAGCAGCAAACCGCTATACAACCTGCTGTCTGGTGTAAACTGTAATGCAGACAGCAATATGGTTAGCTTTGCTTCATTATGACATAGATAATCAAATAAATATCAACACTATCAACACAATTACCGAGCCTCAAGCCTATATGTAGAGATAATACTTTAATAGATACTTCATTCATGCCTGTGGGGAAATTGTCTTTTCACCCCTCCCATCTTGCTCTAAACACATATACAGGTGAGAGTAAGTTTTTTTTTTTTTTTTTTGGGGGGGGGGGATTCCATAGTATAGGGTCAGTCAGCATGAAGCACCCCTGGACAAAATTGGGGTTTAGTGCCTTGCACATCAATCTGCCAGCCAAGGGATTGGAAGCAGCTATCTGTCGCTGTGCTCTATCGTTAAAATAATATCGGGATTTGAACCTAAATCCTACAGATATAAGGCCACATGCTACTCACTGAGCTGACCTTATAATACTAATGATACAACATGCATTTAAACTCACAAAGCCAAACACTGCATCCTGCTTTTATTCGAACACTCAAGGTGAATGTTTCGGGTAAATACAGAAGCATGACACGCAGAAAACAGAGTTTATAAATGCTTCTATGCACAACATTTACAAAGATGTGTGACGACGCTGACCCAGAATGTCACACAGGCTGAAATCTCAGCTAATCTGCCTTCCGCCTGTGAGGGTCTGGACAGGAACATGCATCTAGCAGAATATCTAACACAGGAGAGAGGAAGGCGCAGAGAGGTCAGGAGACCCAGGACTGCTGTCAGCAAACTGATCTGGAGTTCCACAGACAGGTTGGTGAATGATAACATAGAGACACCCCCCCCCCCCCGTGTTAAATGACCCTACAATACTCAGTCATGAATGGGATTTGTGATGTTTCGCAGAAGCATTTGGTGCCTGATTACAATCATCACTTACCTGTTCATATAGTTTCAATAACATGTTGCCATGTATGCTTAAAGTCTGTTAAATTGGAAGTCTGTCAGTTACACCAAAAGATAAAAGGTAATAGTGAGTTTGCAGAAGTCTGAGGTGTACCAGCAACATGGGTTCGAAGAAAAGGCTTTTTGGAAAACAATGAACCTTGAGAACTTATGCGCTCATTACGTGGAGTGATATCACGGGGCCACAGACGAAAATTAACAGGCACGTAATCATAGTGAGTTGAAGAAAAACCAGGCATCAGCACTTTGGGAGATGCGAGTAGGTTTTTCACGTTCACTGCATGTTCTGGAATATCAAAGAACTCAGATGGAACAATTCTGATAGGTCACCTAGAATGAGTTATTTCAGCAGATATGAAAGTGTTAGTCAGTGGACCTTTACATAGCAGGAGGCAAATTAAACAACAGGTTTTGTCGCTTTATAACGATAAAATCTCACAGCACATAATGAGGGCTCTGAGCAAATGGTGGTATTACAGATATAACAACAAGGCCAAGGGTGGGGTCACCAAAGAGATTGGGGGGGATAATAAATCGGAAATAAAAATATCTCAGGAAGATCTGGTGGAAGAGTCCATCTGATGGAAGAAGGACCATCTTATGCCTAAAATGTCTAGTATGCATGGGCATGAATTACAAGGGGGAGGGTGTTGTACCACCCTCAATAAACACAAAATGGGTGGAGACTTGAATTCCCCCAATGTTCAGCCTAAAGTTACTCCCTTGCTAGTGCACATAGATCAAACTTCCCAGAGAAGGCATCAATTATTATTTCTCAGTCACCAGATGTCAGTCACCTGTCACAAAGTATCAGTCACTGAGACCTGCCTCCTTGAAACAGTCAACGTGGGTGTTGGACTCGTCTGTTCTATGGAGGAAAAGTAAATCACTCTTGATTATAAACAGTCCGTCTAAAAATCGCCAGACTCACATCCAAATGTTCCTGCTGCGCGCGACTTACGCTGCCGATAATTGATTACACTGAATTTCCGAAATAAGATATATTTATCGTCAATAAATTATTCACGATCAAGAATGTTTTACAGAACCTGGCCTTGGTGTGTCAGTCAGAGGGGCAGGTAGGTGGGGACACAGACGGTAAACATGGGTGGGGTAGCTTTCTGCGTCTGTCTCTCCTTCTCCGCTTTTCTTTCTTTCTTTCTGCCCCTTTACAGCTGTGGAATGGCTGGTCTGGCGCTCCGCCTGGGCTGTGTCATGCCAATTAAGTTCAGCAGCTAAAAAACCCTCCATCTGGGATTCTAGCCCATTACTGACAACATTAACCTCCCCGACCTGCCAGTCATATACACCCACACACCACACAACAAGAAATTTCAGAATATAAAGTCACTTTTTGTCAGGCTATCTATGGCAAAATAATATCCATATGTTACCTTCCAGTAATAACATATAATCTGAGTCGCTTACTTAACATATTGTATGCTGCCTAAAACAAAGCGCAAGAAACAAAATGGGGGGGGGTGGTTGTGGTGGAAAATAAGCAGGATAGCAGACAAACAAAGTGGAGGAGGGGTGAGATTGAAGGGGAACCGCTGGGAAATGTTGTTAGCTGGCCAAATGACACCATCTGGTGGATAGTTGGAACAACCTGGCAATGTTTACAGCATGGAGCCTGAGCGGAAATGTTTTTAATCTATATTGTCTGTATATTTCCCTTCTATCCTAGCCTAGCATCTTAGCACCTTAGTTCTCCAGTAATTCAGAGCACACCTGCAGCGGCATTTGGTTTGTTTAAGTGCAGCTTTTTATGCTGCTGTACTAAGCAGGGCTGGGATTGAAGAGGGCTCCAGGAAACCAGTCCTACGCCCTCCATCGTACTTCTACCAATCCTGTGGCCAATCACAGCCAACAGCACTCTCCTGCTCTTTTGTGAGAGACCAGTATTGCCTCGGCCGTATTCCGCGGCGGTCTAGAGTCCATTACACGATACACTGGAGGCCGCGGCGGTCGCCGCTCTCTGTGCACTGCGCTCACTGCCAGAACCACAGTGTTGTCACCAGAGCGAGTCGAGATGCCAGCTAACACACCATCCCACGGCCTGGCCTCAGAGGGCGCGGGAATTGGAGAGCGGCAACCACAGCGGCGGGGCTGAGCTACCATCGGTCAACCACATGTCACTCCTGAAGCAGCCGCGGTCTTGTGGCGGAGACAGCTTGTCCGGGATGGAGGAACAGCCGTCACCAGCGGAGGAAGAGCGTGTCACCAGAATAATACGCCATGTGGCCCAGACATCATCCTTGCGCTACTGGGCTGTCTTTTTTTGTGAATTGTAACCATTAACAGGCCCCCTTACACCGTACCATTATTGAACTAATCTGAGTGAGTAGAAACATGAATATGAATGTTGTGCTAGCATGACAGAGATGTTTTCATACTTCAAAGGCTTGGCTAGATAGCGGTAGCAGCCGGATGAGTGAATGATAACGATCTGGACGGAACATGCTTTTCGTAAACACACCCCCATTAGGGAGATCTCCGCCCATTCTGATCTCTCTTGCCCTGCCCACCAATCGCAGAAAGCCTGCCAGCAGTCCGCAGTGCGCTGGGAAGCTCGCGGCTAGCTGGAGGACAGCGGACGCCAGATGGCACAGCGAGGCGTGGAGTTTCAAAATGTCACTGGTGCCACCGTGGACGCTGGTATTATACTATCGCTGGTGAATGAGGTGGTGATACAGGGTGAAGAGGAGGGAAAAAAAAAAATCAGCTACCCTGCACTGAAAGTGGTGAGCAGGGGACTGAGAACCAGGGCAGTATTGCCACGGTTTCAGATGCTACAAGGGAGAGAGAGATGCTGTCGTTCCACAGCCTCTCAGGTGTATGCTGTTGGCTGGGGAACAGTGTGTAGGAATATCATTTTGGCTGAGTTAGAAGTTGGAACAGGAAAAGCGTGGATCACATTGAGGGCTGGATCTACTTGTATGGAATGTCATATAACACTGTTTCACATGTAGAGAATGTAATCATTAGGACCCTAATAAGACAGACAGACTCTGGGCCCGGAAAGGGAAGCACAGTGATTGTAAATGGATAATGTTTGGAACATCCACCGTGATGAATATCTTGATAAGAGATATGGAAAGTGTATAAAAATCAGCGTAATATGCAACAGGCCACACTACTGCCCAGCTTTGGTTGTAACCTCTTATGGATGCAATAAAAGACTGACTTTTGGATTCTACACAAGCGGCTTCTGACTCCTGATTTGACTCAAAGGGATTAACCACAACCCTTGTTTACATCTAACCCCTACTACTGTTTCCCCGACAGAACTCCGGCTCTAACAATGAGATCAACGTGATGAAATTCACTATGAAATGAAAAAAGCTCCAAATTTTAAAAATTGGAGAGAGAGAGAGAGAGAAAGAGAGAGAGAGATGTTTGTCAGGTACATACAAGCACATGTGTGTCATACATAGCCTGAAAAGCAGGTCCCATCAACAGGTGTGGCCTGTTCAACCCTTTCACGTTCCACAATTGTGTGCTGATGCAGAAAGAGCAGCACAGAAAGGAAATGGGGGCTAATGAAAAGAGGAAGGGGGCTGCACATCAGGGGTGAAAACTGTCATGGGGGTGGCTGGAACAAAAGACAGCAGTACAGGCAGCGTGGAGCAGTGTGGAGAGAGAAGAGCACGGGAGGGGGAGGGGGGGGGTTGACAGCTCATGCTCCCTGGGACACATGAATAAAACAGCACAGTGTGTATTGCCTCCACCAACGGGAACGTCTCTATAATCAAGCCATTATGGGGAGCAGGGGGTGGGGGGGTGGCGGGGAACAGCAATGGCCCTGAATGAGTCAATCATGCCTAATCAAGGAGCATCTCAGTGCTCAGTCCCATTTCACATTGGTTAGAAATTAAAGCGCATTGTGTGTAGTAAGAGGGAGATGGACGTCGACGACAGAGCTGCACCTCCGCGCCCTTTGTGTACTCCGACGGTGTCTCATCCACCCTCGTGACGGCTGTGGTGTTCTGGGCCTGACATCTTCATCCAAGACAATTTGCAGGGTTTCTGAGGCATAAACGCACAATCTGCCGTATCACCGGAAAAGGCACAGCGCACCAGCGCCGTCGAGAGCAGCCGGGATCCGAAACCGGGAGGGGGGGCCGCTCCACCGGGCGCGGATCCAGGGACAGGGAGCGTCAGACGGATGTGAAGATGCGGAGAGGGACGGTGAGCGCTGCGAGTGGGACAGCCAAACCACAGGTGGCGCCAGTCCAGAATAGGGCATCTGGACGTCACCCGCCGCAAAATTTTGTGTGTGCGTGTGCTGGAGATGTAATGTGGACGGTGTCGGGGTGTGTCATGGCGCACTTTCAAAAACGTGACTTCAATCATAGTATGCCGAAAAGAAAACGTCGCTTGGATTGCCCATATATACCTGCGTATCGTCAATACAAGTGTACCGTCAAATGAAAAATTACTTATGTTGTTCCTAAATCAATACTCCCCTCCTGTGGAAACAATGTGAACTCCATGTTTTTGCCGAGTTTGAAGCTCCCTGAAGGACGAGGTTTAAAATATTTATTCCCATCTGTGTGGCCTTTATTTGTCAAGTTAGTTGTGGTTTTTGAACCTTTAAGCTGCCTATACCTCCGTCCATCTTACCTGCAGCGTCTCCCCTGGAGAACAAGGTAGAACAATGCCCTGGATGGTAAGGTTTTTTAGTGTCTTTACCTCGTCAATATTTCTAACCCTATTTCTGTGATCCATTTGCGCTATGTATACAACACCAGTGCACACGCATTTTTAATCTGTAGACAGTCCTAAACAAAATTCTATTTAGATATAGTCTGTCTTCAAAGGCCACTTCAGTCTGCCTGCTTTCAAGCAATACAGGTCCCTAAAGAAGCCGTTCGAAATCTGCGCCGCTGCCAAAGACTCGTCTGGAATAACAACCGATTTCTGCATGTTCATGTTTATTTAAGATCTGAGAAACTAAATCCCCACGTTGTTAATGAGGCGAGCGTCTATGGGTGTGGGGAGGCCGACTTTATTAACAAAGGGTGGATTTCTGCAAAACTAAATGATCTCAAGCTGGCAGCCGTGCTCTCATACATCCAAAGCCTCTGTTGTGTGTGTGTGTGTGTGTGTGTGTGTGGGGGGGGGTCGTCTGTGTCACGTGTGTTTTCTCCTGCAGCCCTTGGACACACGGTCAGGTGAATCTGAGTCATGGAATAGCTTACAGTGTTTTCCCATGTCTCTGTCCACAACAGACAACGTCCTTTTCAGTGTGTTTCCCTGCCTTGTGCTTCCCGGGACAAGCACCAGACTGCAGTCCTCTACTGGATAAGCAATTGGAAAATGGATGGATACATTAATTTCATGTTTGCTTTATCAACAATTACATCAAGTACGAATGTGCACGACATCACCGTTTTCGCACTTCTTAATATGTGGGAGCCAGTCAAGAATTGGGGAGCTCTCCATCACGTAGAATAAGGTTTACTGATGTACGCAGATAAGGCTTCAACAATGCTGTCGAGGCTTAGTCTCCAAACTGCTTAAGCCAATCTAGATGTGCATTTGTTTTTATTTGTTGATGTAACATGGAAGAAGTGGAGAATGAAATAAATGTGTGAAATGACTGTTCTATGGCCGATATTTTCAAGGTTAAGACCGTGAAAAACAAGCAGGATGTCAAACATCTGGACATCAAGTATTTCCCAAGCATCATTCAGTTGTATTCAAGATTTAAAATGAATCCGTGGAAAAAAAACAGTACAAAGTACGGAAATCTCCAAAATGAGCTCCAATTCTTAGCTTTCACAAACCAATTTATCCAAGAATAGAAATGTCACTTGGTCAAAAACTCCTTTGTCACATTTAACACTACATTTCGAGACCTTAAACCACACATACTCAAAAGTTGATTCCACTGTTTTATTTGTAAGGCACCATAAATATTTCCTTACTGCAGAACTTTCGAGTCACTTAAATCATTATCAAACCGTTTCAAAAGTTGTATCCACACCTCATTTTAAAATGGACATGTTGTCTTCGTAACACTAAAACATAATTACTTGCAGAAGTACAGAGTTAAAGAGCTTACATACATCACTAAATAAGAATGATAATGGCCTTCGCGCAGATCTATGCAATGGTATCAAAAGAGAGGATGTGCAAGCAGGGGGGGGGGGGTGACCGGAAAGCGATGAGGGACGCAGAGAATGCAGGTTCTCCTTGGTGCCATCCCCATCTTCCAGAACCACGGCGATGCTGCAGTACAATACATCCATTCATAAAAACAGATACTACAGCTGTCAGCACGCACGCAATCTTCTGCTTTATATGTATATCTGAGTACATAGGATGACTCTTCACAACACATACAGTAGATACCGTTCATATCTCTGAGTCTTACATTGTCCTGCTTTCTTTGTAGTTCATACATTTAATACTTTAACACCTCACAGATGGGACACGACCGACTCAGAATACAAAGGTAAATCACAACTCTAGTAGGGATTTGTGTTCTGCTATTTAAATAATGGCACCGCCTTACACTTCTACACAGAGACCACACCTGAATGCAGTTATTCCTGTCCAAGGTAACTTAGCAGTTAGTTTGATTATTCGGACTAATCTCACACATACCAGGTACAGTGTGTTCACATTCATACACACACAAATAAATGTATACATAGGACAGTGGCCAATTTAAAACTAGGTCACCGTAACATTTACCGTGGCAATTTCTCTGTAGTTCTAAATACATGCAAAATTACTGCACCTAAGATACTGAATACGTATAAGGAATTTGAACCAGGATGTCAGAAGTGAAGTGTCAGAAGGAATGTCTGTGTCATTTTTTTATATATATGTTCCGGTGTTGTTACAGTCCTACAAAAAAATTAACGTTCCCATTGTGGGTCCTTGTGAACAGAGTATCATTTTTTGAAAACATTGTAGATGAAGAATACTGTTTCACAAAAATCTTGCACCCTACCACAAAGCAATATATAGTGCTTATTTCCTTGTCCGTGTAATAAATCATCTCATGATCCTAGTACTGTCTTCCTTCCATGATGAGTCTTAACATGGAAAATATAAAGTACCATGCAATTACAGTCCATGTTAACTGGATGAGATAATATCGAATATCCTTCAAAATACACAGAAAAAGCTAATGGCAAATCTATGCTTTAACTGATTGTAAGAATTAAACCAAAACTCAGTGAAAGGTGAGATAAGGCCAATTCTGCCACACTAGCGATAAAATAACACAAATCACATGGACTTTCATTTTACTACAAATCCAGTATTTTCAGGCATGTTCCCATGGTGACTGGGGACAGTTTAAAAAAAAATCATCATGTTGTGGAATTTTGTGGAATGTTTATGTACGGAGAATGAGTTAGACAGGAAATTAACCTTTTTTAAAGTTAGAGGACTTTTCAAAGTTGGGATGAAAACTGATACCCCAGCCCAGAGCTGTAGCGGTGAGTATATGCAAGCTTGTGGTGCACACCCACATGTAAAAAATGGATTTACCATATACCCACCTCAAAATAGCAAGAAATGTGTATCAATCAGAGGAGAAGTGTGTACACACAATTATACAGTATAGCAGTATGCCCACCTACCAGGACCCAACCCCTCTGCCTTGGTCAGCGCCAAAGTGTTTCACCCCCACCTTCATTTCCATAACAGAAAGAAAACCTTTAAGTGCTTTATATATACAAAAAAAAATAATCACGTGTTATGATTTTTCTTGTGATAAAACTTACAGTGTTGCATCCAGTCATTTTTCACACCACTGCTGAAGTTCTCTCTCTCTTTCTCTCTCTCTACAGTAATTTCCATCCTTTTAAAGTAAAAACATTGGGGTCTCTTGTTAGTTTAGTACGATGGAATGACAGTACAAAGAAACAAAGGAGGCGGTAAAATGCAGCTAAAAGGTGCTTTTCATCTTACGGATATTATGATTACACGCACGTCGGCGACTTTAGGCTGCCTTGGCCAAATTGAGCCCCCTGGTTTGTTAGCTTCTGTATTTGAATCTCCAGCGGGTCGGGGGTCAGGGGTCAGGGGTGACCCACAGCACAGCCGGAGTGGAGGGCTGATTCTCCTTCACGTCTCAAGCAGACATTAAGAGAGCGCGCACCTGCATGTGCTGTGATCGATCCAAAACACTGAAACCAAGAACCCACCTAATATACCTTTGACAGGAGCTTTTAAAAGATAAAGCTAATTTGACCCCTTTTCTTAAAATATTGGCTAATGTTTGATTAACCTCTGTTTTTGTCAACGACTGTTTTTTATTATTATGTATTATTACGCTTATTGCTGGAAGCATGGGCTCCACATGTGCTAAGGGAGGGTCTGCCTACAGCAGCACCAGGAAGGAAGTGCAGGGAGGAGACCAGCCAATCAGAATTAAAAACCAGCAGCGGAGGCCAAAGCTAATGCAGCTGGCGGGGGGGGCGTCCCCAGAGTAGCTGGCTGAACGAAAAAAAAAAAAAAAAGTGAAATGTGGGCAAGAAATGAAATCTGAAGGAAAAATTAAATTTAAAAGAAAGCAAAAGGTGAGCAGTATTTGACAGCAGCAGAGAGACAGCGAGCAGGAGGGGGGGGGGGGGGAGCAGAGCCCTGCCCCCACCCCCAAAGCCAGGCAGCTGTGGATCAGTCCGACTTGTCGCCGTCTTCGTCACGGTGGCCGTCTGCCCCGTCGCGGGTGGCCTTCTCGTCCTTAGCCAACTGGGCCTGCGAGGCCAGGATGCTGGAGAGGGAGAAGAGTCCAGAGCTGGAGGTGACAGGGGGCAGGCAGGGCTGGCTGAGGCCCAGCGGGAGGGGGGTCATTGGGAGAGCCAGACCCTGGAGCTGGGAGAGCTGGTGGGCCTGGAGCTGCTGCTGCGGATGACACAGAGCCATGACTTAGGAGGGGAGGGAACATGAACACACCCAAGCCCCCCCCCAGCAATACAGAAGGACTATCTCCGCTACCAATAGAGATGGGCTATCCCTCCCACTTCAGCAATAGAGACGAACTATCACCCCCCCTGGTATACAGACATGGACTATCACCCCCCCCCCGGTGCAGAGATGGACTATCCCAGTAGAGCCAAACTGCCGTGCTTTAAGCAGTATGCACAGAAGAGGAAGCGGGACCCAGAACAACAAAACAGCATAAAGAGCCGAATAAAATCAGGCAGAACTGCAGCTGCAGCCTGGATGCCCCCCCCCCGCCCCCCCCAGGAAGCTCTCCCCGCTTCAGAGAGACAGAGTACCTTACCCGGATGATGGAGTTCATCTCCGGAGGAGTGACCTGCTTGGCTCTCTCGATGGCCCCCAGTACCTGCTGCTGATGCTGAGAGGTGAAGCAGAGGGAGACTGAGCTGGGGAGGGACAATCGGTAAAGAGCCAGCAAGCAAGCATTTCACATCAGCAGCTAACTGACAACCACACACACGGGTCTGTAATTATACCTTTGTGGGGACTCTATTCATTTCTATGGGAAAAATCCTAATCCCAACATGGCAACCTTAACTCCCACCCATCCCTAACCATAAGTTACCAAACTAATTATGAGACTTTTGGCATCTTTACTTTTTTGATTGCATTCATAGATTTTTA
>JAODJW010000033.1:4585103-4627463 GCA_026777045.1 Hyperopisus bebe | reverse complement strand
GAACAAAGAGGCGGCATCGTTTTAAGTGTGGGACAGATTGTTCTCGCTGATGTTTGATTTCGTTTTAACCCAGACGTTTGAAGTACACAGCCACCTTTAAGAATAGCCCTCATGCATGTGCACGCGTGCGCGCACACACACACACACACACACACACACACACACACACACACACACACACACACACACACACACACACAGAGCTGCTCTCTCTCCCACAGACATCCCGTTGATGTGTTCAATCGGAGATTACCCATAAATGTCTTGCTGGAAATGGGTACACCGCGAAAAGGTTAAAACCCAGACAAATCACACAGCAACACACACACACCCTGCAGGGACAGAATGACACCTTCGCTGCACATCAATACAACAGACACTCACAAAGCCTTGATGGCAGCACTACAACAAACGGCACTGACAGCAACTGTGACACAAAAAAAAACTAATTTATGTACCCTTGGTGCTAGAGGACCTACCCATCAAAAAAAAAAACAACAATAAGTGATGGCTTATGAACGAAAGTGTCAAACATGCACAGGGGATACTGGGCGGCATGCAAGAAAACAGTCACCAAAATGTAATATTAGAAGAAATGTTATTTAGAATTTATTATAAAACTTTTACTTTATTCTTTATGACTACATTTTTAATAACTGATCAATTGATGGAATAAAACAGATGCTGGTCAATTAGCAAAGCAAAACAAATTCTCTTTACAAAATACAAATCATGAAGTTGCTGAAAATTTGAGATTTGTATTTTTTTCCCATCTGTATGATATTAAATGTCAAATATGCCAGCAATTTCATTCCAGGAACAGAGCAAATGGAGATCATTTAAAGAGATCAGCCTCTGAAATTCCCCCAAGAACCTATTTTAAGGGTAAGGGCGATTGGTCCCAGCATGGAACCTTGAGGAACTATTATAATTATAAATATATATAATCATAAATTCATTATCAACCCCGATTATTGTGTGAACACCTTTACAGTCATTTAACTAAATGGTTAACTTCACATAAACAGAACTACATTTTCTTTTAAGCTTATGTAGGATGTTTTAATATACAAAAGGTATTTGTTCTTTCCTGTGTCACTTGACTTTACATAGTGCTGCATGGCATTTGTTCTTGAAAGGTTACAAGATGAGGCTAAATCCAAACAGGATCTCAACTAGAATTATCGGTAACTTCATTACATTCTGGAGAATGAGCAAACTTAATAGAGGAGGATCAAGAAGAGTTTTCCTAGAGCATTAAACGGTCGATTTCACTCGATGACCTTGACTTTGTGGCTTTACAGCTTCTAATAGGGTAAATAAGAAACACCACCAGTAATTAAATATGACACCATTGTCAGGCTCACAAACTTAAATATCATTTATATGTCCAACAGTTGAGTAGTGCTCAAAACTGTACTCATCTACATGTGGGACATGATACTATAGTAAAACCACATACTGAGGCTTCTCGCAGTTTAGCTGGTTTAACAGTTTTATTTATCCAAACTGAAGCTTGCTTGGCATTGCCAGTTACACAAAGGGCAACTGGCTGGTTTGCTACTGTAATCAATACCTTTGCTCTGCTAAATACCACTCGCCTATCTTCTAATCTCTTGCAAAACACGAGCGCCCAAGGCTGTTTGTGTGCATACCATCAATGTAACCTGTGACCGGCACCAGTCCGCACAGCAGGTCCTACTACAGCAACGCGTTTGGTGTCTTGCCTGGTCACTGCAGAGGGACCCTACTGTGATCTTACTGAATGGCCTTGTCCTTGCTGACCTCGACATCTGCCATACTGCTTTGTGTGAAGCCCGTCGACTTCATCCGTCTCCCAGAAGCGACGAGGGAAAATACCAGAAGTCTGGAGGCACACGTGGATTCGTGCTTGTAGCTGGAGAACAGCCATTTTGGCAGTGCCACTGCATGCATGCGTAGGACCGAGGGAGGAAAATGCAATTACAGTAAAATGCAAATGAGTGCGGGGAAATGTATGTGCACACGTGACCATATTTAAGAAAGGCATGTAGAGTGAGGGCGCTGACAAAGATGGCAGTGATGGTAGCAAAAAAAAACAAAACAAACAGAAGAGGACGGGTTAGCTGGGGATGGAAGAACTGGCAGCAACTGGTCTACCCCCAGATGGAGAGTTCTGACAAAAGACTAAAGCTTGTCCTATTGTTTAAGTGGACGGAACATCACCTCCCCAGTACACGCCTCTGCGATCTTCCCTCTCGTTCTTTGAGAGCTGGTTAAGTGGTGCATATATGCACGCCTACACCACCTTGTCCTAAAGAAACGATAAATACAGAATTGCTACATCTCTCCATAATACTGCAGATATGCTCATAAAAGGAACCCGAATGAAATCCTAGCTCAGAAAATGATCTGTGATGTGGGAGATTCTGCACTGACAGCCTTGCATTACTGCAAAGGAAACAGTAGGGGGAGTGGTGGTCAAGGGTATCGACTGATAGAATACCAGAACCCTGCATGTGCTTAACCTGGAGCCTGCACTATGAAGTGGGGGTTACTGGCTTATTACGGTAACTTGTCGGATTTAAGGTAGTCTGGGCAAAATGTAAGTGAACAAATATGAAGTCCATTTAAACTGTGGTACCTTAAATCTGACAAGTTACCCCGATAAGCCAGTAACCCCGCTTCGTAGTACAGGACACTGAGTTACTCCCGTGATACAAACAGCTGTGTGAATAGATAAAATGCTAACTGGCATTGCACAAGACACAGGCTGATTATTTGAAATGGACAAAATGGTCATAAACACAAGACTATAGTCTGCAAGAGTTTTCTCACATTGTTCAAAAGTTCTAACAACGAAACACTAGAATTAAGACAAAGAGCTTGGGCGCATTTCTTTGTTTAATGACACAAATATCTAACGGGCAAATTTGTAGCATTGGTAGCATTAAAGCATTCAGGTTACCCCATATTTTAATTATGGATGTGTAAATTTCTATTTCTACAGGATGAAACAGAAACCCTATGGTTTCCTTTGCATTAATGCAAGGCTGTCAGAGCAGAATCTCCCACATCACAGAGACCGTTTTGTGAGCTATTTTTTTTTGTTTGTTTTATCTATCTAGAACATTAAATTCGACCTTTTAGTATTTGGTTATCTCAAAATGTTGAAAAACAAACTCTTAACACTATTTTAAGTAGCCTTCTACATTCCAAACTGCTGGAGTTAAATGTCACCATACCAATACACAAATCAGACAATTAAGCCAAGACAACTGTTCAAATTTCAAGCATTTTTGAAAGTTATTTTTAGCATTACCTTGACATGATTTGCATTTGACTGCATGAACTGCATTGCTGCAAGTGTCTGGATCAAATCTCACTAGTAGCTGATTAAACGTGTACTTTGTGAAGAACGGAATGACTGCTCAGCGGGTTTCAGTCGTGGAGATGGGGGCTACGTCGCTGACGACTGTCCAATGACCCACCTACCCAGTGTGACAGAAAAACGTGCTTCACCTCAAAATGGGTCTTTTAGCAACAAAGCTGGGAAATGGTTAAACTGCAAAATAGAAGAATGTTGGCAGAAAATATCCATGCTTAATGATGACTAGGATGATATAGCTGTATGATGATCTTTTTCATGCTTTACCACTAATCAGATGTCCATTAATTGAAGTCTAAGTCCAGTTACATTTGGGATACAGTGACAAAGAAACTGCTTGATTGGTTGAGAAGACAAAATTCTCACATACAACCTGAATTAACATCTTTCTGCCTCATCTGCATGTTTAAATGTGCACTGCTTCTTGACAGGACTGAAGTAGTATTAGACGTATGTGAATTTAAGCAGCAAGATAATTACACCTAATCTGTAGAGTTCTTCACTTCCAGCTCTGAGTTTCTCTCCGACATGATTGACCACCTTTCCTGAGCAGTAGAATTGCACTCAGACTATAGCTCACACTCAAGGAAGATACAGAAGCACATATAGTATGGAAAAAGCAGGAGGAGTTGTTCATACGCAAGACCTGACACTCACATCAACGCACAGGTCTGCTGGCTCGCGATAGAACCAAGGACATACCGGGAATTAAAATCCTTACCATTGCTTCTGGGGATTTAATTTACTACTATTTCAAGTTTCACATGAGTCCGAATATGAAGTATTATCAGTAGTGAATTCTCTAGATAGCTCAATCTTTTGTTAAGTGCACTCAGTGCCACCTCACTCTTCACATTAGACACGAATTTTGCTACTGAAGTGGATACTCCAGGTACCGGATGACAAATCTGGGGCCTGTAGGATGTCTGTATATGTACCGTTACCAGCAAAAGAAACTTCTTTTAATTCGACTAATTTAAATTAAAAGAGCAAGGTTCGGTAATGTGAAAACCAAACAGTAAAACGGAAACCACAAGTTAGGTGCTATAAGAGTCACACATCACAAGCTAATGCATTACATAAAAGCATTTACCGATGCTTTTCCAGTAGGAAGCCAGCCACAAGCTATTCCTTGTGTCATGGCTCTTTATGTCCCACTGTTGTCAAAACTGTCAGATCTTAACTTCACAGAACGAGAGAGAGATCAGGACCAGAGCCTACAGCAGAGATCCCCGCTTCTAACAAAACAGAATCACCTAAAGGACCAAAGGCAGCTAACCACACTAAGTAAATTGATGGAACCATCTTTAGGAAGCTTCCTGCAAGATTCCTGTCCAGCTACAGTGATCTGTAGTTTAATGTGTTCTTAAAATATCAAAGGAGAAATACCTTAAATGATAGTGAGATGTTCAGCACGTTCACGCGCCACCTAATGACATTTTGGTCAAAGACGGAACGTATCACAGTGGTCCCATAGGCTTATAATGAAGCTGAGAAATTTATATTGCCTAGTGGCATACTAAGGCAACAAATTATACACGAGTTTGTGAGGATGCTGGTGCAAACAAACCTACCGCACAAATAGTGGTATAAAAGTACAGCCTAGTTATAACTGTTACTGGTTTATGTATGTACTATACTGCATTGTACTTTTTATTGTTATTTAGGCTACACCATATAGCCTAGGTGTGTAATAGGCCATACCATCTGGGTTTGTGTAAGTACTCTATGATGTTCGCACAATGACGTCAACAAAATCGCTTAACGCATTTCTCAACGCGTATCCCCGTCATTAAGTAACGCAGACAGATAATTAGAGAATTGATAAAACGATCAGCATTACTACCACTCTGATTTTTTTTTAAAGATTTATTTTTAAATGTAGGTCATGTTTACAATATTAAACCTGATATAAATACGTGAAACGACATCAAAGAAAGTAAGAGAAAAAAAAACTTAAAACTTATAGAGGTTTAGCACAAATTGCACATTAATATACGGGATTATTCCCCTCAGAATGTAGATTGTATTGGCTATTACAACAATAATATGATTTTAGTATCCTCCACCCAGTTTTTTTTCCATGACAAGTATTTTTCCTCTCATACAAAGCCACATAACGCAGCCCTGAAGGTTTCACGTAATTCATACATAACGTCACACAAATAAAGAAAATTAGACGTAGGTCGACGAAAAATGTCAACCGTCCAGTAGCTCAAAAACTTGGTAAGCAAATCTGGTGATCTATATTATGTTATACTATATGCTGTAAAGAAAATTCGAACGAACATAAAAACGTATTAATTAAATGCAAAACCTGCGCTAGTGACACGTAGTCAATTAGCAGATCTTCTGAAATACGTCCTTATTCACCTGGTAGTACCTGGAAATTGGTACGTTTCGGTTAATGGCGTATTGAGAAATGGGAAAGTAACGTGGCGGAGAGGGATCGTTAATGACAAACCGAGCAAAGCAGGCAAAGCGGAGGACAACGAGGCGTCATCCTCATTAGCGCACAACCTTTAACATTTACGGATCATTAATTACAGTGTCACTTCGTCTCAATTAGCCTCATTATTCTGTTTAATTTCAGTTAAAAAAGTGGGGGTGGTAAAAAAAAAAAGTGCCACGTCGTAACTCATTTTCATTTATGCGTGATTATTAGCTGCAGAGAAACTTTGCTAATCCGTCTTAATCTGCAGGACGGCAGCAGGCGACGCGAAGCGGGGCTGCTGCGAGTCACATTCAGCCATTTTGTACATTTAGGGAAATTGTAAACATAACGTGCAAGCAGCGGACGGCAAACATTTAAACGTTACCCTGAGATTTATATATATGGGGAAGTTCGCAAAGATTTCGATAACTGGCTAAATAGACGTATGAGGTAAGCAGCCAGCGGTGAGAGCAGGGAGGCGGTCTGCCGGCGCTTTGCTAGCGGGGCCACGGTGCACGGTCACCGGCCCTCGCTAGCCGGGCTGGCTAACTGTGCTATCGAGCAAATGGTGAAAGAAAAAACGTCAGCGGAGCACACAGACTGTCAGGACATATTGCCGGATCCGCGGCCACACGGGCGTTTGCTTGCTCGCCGCTGTTTTAAATGATCCGATTTACCGCGGCAGCTCCGCTTCACGCCGCCGGAGATGCACCGCTGCCCATTTTAAGCATAAAACATAAAAACGCTTATTATTGTTAAATAAGTGGGTGAGAATGACAAACATGGGAGAGCACTGCAAGTTGAAGCAGCCCACGTTAGCCTGGAGAAAAGCGAGCAGACGCGCACTTACTGAGTGTCGGGATTGTGGAAACATCATGTCAGTCTCTTTTTGAGTTTAATTCCTTCCCAAAGAAAAAGCGAAAGGCGTTTAGTTCTGGTTTTTCTATGAACTGTTTCGAGTAGTCGGCCGCATAAAAAAATGAGAGTGCGGCTTGGTGAATGAAAGCTGCCGGATTTCTGCCGCTTTAGCACCAGGATCAGGACGCAGCCGTCGGCCGACCGGTGCCTCTTCGCCGCCCCTCACGCCGGATTCCTGCCGCAGCTCGCCGGGGATCAGGGCATCATTCCCACGCCCGCGTTACGGCTGGCTGGCTGGCTGCTAGCGGGCTTCCCCCACGCCTCTCCTCGCCGCTCGCTTCGCTTTATTCAAACACCGATTTTGCAAAATAGGAAAAAAAAGTGAGCGAACTTTTTTTGCAATAAACGAGAGCGCCGAACAAAATAATACTGGCCGATTCTGGCCTTCTGGGAGAAAAACTTGACGATTTGGACCGTTGTGTTTGCAGCCGTCTTAGGTAGCCCTTACACGTTACTAGGACAGAAGCCCTAATAAATAAAACCCTGCGCAATATCGCCAGGAATGTCTGCTTGCACAAACAAATTAGAAATGGACAGGATCTTCTAGTTAATGTTCTTGGGTTGGGTCCCGAATAGCAGAGATCCAAACACCAGAATTAAACACGCTGCCGTTCCCAGCCCTTTTCTGGTCTTGTAACGCTGAACAACATACAGGCAGCGTCGAGGTTTTAACTCTCCATGTGACGTGGGATTGAGGTGGCGATGCATAGACCCATTTTAGATGCCAAATAACCTACTTAAAACGAACTCGTTCGACTTTGAGTACATTGCACTTCTGTGAATTATATTAAAACTCAAACTGTGAGGTAGCTTGATTTGTACATTTAATATGATTGAGGAGCGCTACTTCAGAAACGAGTAGAAAGTGCCTTTATTGAAAGTAAATATAAAAAAACTAAATGATACCTCATCATAAAGGGTATTGTTAATCACTAATGTCTGAGCCACTGTGTGCCTTTTCCTTTGTTCTGTATTTCTAAGTTAGATTTGCTACGGGAAAAGCTTTGCTGCTTCTTGGAAGATGCATATCCTCATGGCTGCACACCAGTGCAAGAACAAAGGATCAGATGACTAGTTATGCTTCAGGCTGATCCAGGCTGCTCTGTTCAAACAATGTGCATCACTTTGGATTGACAACACTCACAGTCCAATAAAGGAGAGCTCAGTGGTGGCACATTAATTGTGTTTTGTTGAATGTAATCTCCTTCGTACTTTTTGGATTACCATGTAAAACCACTCCCAGATATTATATCCGTATAGTATCTAGAGAGCTGTGCTTCTGTCTTGTCAAAATCCATTTGTTAGACATGGGGAGGGATATGCTACTGAAAAAAGGAACCATATAGTTTCTTGGTGTCACTCGCCCCAATTCAGGAACCTGAGGTTCACCATGTTGGTTGGATACTCTTAGAATACAATCACAGCCCCATATCGGTGTGAAAGACAAACTATATCTAGCAATCACCTCCATAGGGAATTAGAATAATGGAATTTTATTCATCTCTATGGGGAGACGGGACAGCTTCCACATACCCTGTCTTGCTCCCTAGTATAAAAAGATGACAGCAAGTTTTGGGGTCAGTGAGCAGGGTCAGCTAGCATCTAGCATCCCTGGAGTAGTCAGGATTAAGGAGCTTTGCCCAAGGGCCATAGAGCAATATGATTATTCTGCCGACCACATATTTAATACCAAGACCTTCCGAACACTGGAACAGATTCCTAACCTGCTGATCTACACCTCAACTCCAGAAAAAAAAAATGTAATCGAGAGAGCCTGAATGCAGTACCCCACCATCAGAAATTATTCACTTTAGATTCCTGTATTTGGGGAATTCACATATGTCAGCACAGTCACAGTGCGTTGGCTGAGCCTGGCTCTGGAGGAACCACCCTTTATGATCATACTGTCTCCTCTGCCAGGCAAGTAATAATAAAGCATAGCTACATGCTGAGTTGTTAGCTTCTTGGTATATCAAAAGGTCAGAAAATCTGACCATACTTGAAATATATTATATACGCCAATCAGCCAAAACATCATAATCACTCATTATGACCAATGTTGACTATTTAATAAAGACGCTGCGTGTTAAGGTCTGGGATATATCAGAAGGTAAGCTAACATTCGGTACATGTAGTTGACACGTTGAATGCAGAAGAAATGACTGTTCCAAATTATTATGGCCAGCCGAGTGGGTCAGTGCATCTCAGAAACAGCAAGGCTCGGGGGGGGGGTCACAGCCAGCCATGGAGAATACCCATTGAGAGTGATCTGAGGGAAAAACCATGAATTGCTGACAAGGTGTTAAGTAGCTAGGATTTGGTATATGAACGAAGACTGTCCTGTTTGGTACAAAGTAACAGAAGGACTACTGTGGCAGGAATGCCAGATAATGTTGATCATGATCACAGGAATAATACTGCTGTGTATGCGGCTACGTGGCTGTGGATCAGACTTGTCAGCCCATCGCATCCCACAGATGCTCGGCACGTATCCAGCCGCCTACATGATGCAACAGGAAATGGGATTCATCAGACTAGGCGACCTTCTTTCATTGCTCCAAGCTCAATTTCCAACACTCGCGTGCCCATTGTAAACATTTTTTTATGCGATGGGCTGACTGGCATGCAGCTAAATAGCCCCATAACACAGCAGGGCTTGGTGCCCTGAGAGTCGTGACAAAGTATCCATCTGATCATCAAAATCATCTGCCATTTGTGCCACAGTACCTCTTCCGTTGGTTTGTACCAGACGCGACAGCCTTTGTTCACATCCCGTGTCGACACGTCCTGGCTGCCCAACGCCTCCTTGGCAGTTTGTGCTTCTTCCCTCCTTGGACCACGGCTGACTATTACCAGCCCACAAGCCTTGCCATTTTGGAGATGCTCTGACCCAGTTGTCTGGCTATAATGATTTGGCCTCTTATTCAAGTCACTCGGACATTTATCTCTGTCCATTCCTACTGCATTCATCATGTCAATTACAGTTACTTAATGTTAGCTTACCGTCTAATATATCCCAGACCTTGACCTGCACCATTGTTACAAGACAGTCAACATTATTTGCTTCATTTTCTGAATGTAACACAAATTTTTAATACTTAACCCAAACACCGTCTGTATGCCATTTCACCAATACCCAGCTTCACAAATTTCTTCTGTTTTCATGTAGACATTTAGGTAGCTTTCTTTTGATCTAACAAATGCCTCATTAGATAGCATTCACTGTTAAACTAGGATTATGAAAGCCCTTCCCAACCAACTGAATAACCTTAAAACAAGAAAAGCCGTAGTTGTGTTCAGTGAAAATACATCATCAGTCTGCTTGATCAACTTTCAAGCTGCCTGGTGAATCTGTTGTGAAAGTGCAGTAGATATAGCAGATAAGGAGAACGAGGTCAGCCAGCATCCCTGGAGCAGCTGGGATTAAAAGCGCCCCAAGAGCGATGATACTATGCTAGTTCTGAGATTAGATCCCATGACCTCCTGGACAGTGGGTTAGCTGGCTGTGTGTGACACACAGTTTTATACTTTATTCAACTAGATCATACACAGTGAGATTTTAATCTTCTTACCACCAAAGATCAGACAGGGTTCATCCTACCAACAGTCTCCCAACCACACATCCGGAGTCATGAAGCTGGAGCCTCTGTCAGGAAGCACAGTGTCGGGGAGACCAGGCCATCACATGGCGCTCACGATGGGAAACTGGAGTACTAGAAGAAATCCACACAACACTGCAAATGCAGAGATCAGGTCCAAACCCTAGAGAAGGCAACAGTGCTACCAACTGCGCCCCCATGCAGCCCTCAGATGAGGATAAACGTTACAGAAATGCTCACAACCATTAAATCATCCAATAGTACACAGATTAAGCTGAATATGCTTAATTATACATACAAAAATCAGTACAGAAAAGGACCTCTGATCTCCGTATCCGTTGTCACGGCTGTGAACAACCTCAGAGAATGAGTTTCAACTCTGTACAGCAAAAACTATATTAAACCAGATGGGGGAATAAAGGCACCATATTTAGGAACAAATTTTATTCATATTTAAAACAGATAATGCTTTAATTATTTTCCTTTGTACGCTAAGAAAATCATTTATGTCTGAATGATGTTCAGGCAACAGTGGTCAAAATGAAACGAATACAAAACAAATATGGCTAATATGCAGCAAATCAACAACCGTCAGGACCCTGTTCCACGGATCTTTGTGCTGTCCGCTTCCCCGAACCCAAACCCAAACACATGCAATTCAAAGACAATTATTTAAAAACAGCAGTTTATCTTAGTAATCTTAAATACAGAATAAAGTTAGCAGTCATTTATTTATATCACATATTAAGAGTTTTTTTTTTTCCTTTTAAAAAATGGACCATAAAACACAAAGGCCCCTTTTTTTATTTTCACAACATTGGCACTTATAAAGAGTCTGGCTCTACAAAGAAAGAGAATTGGCACACATTATAGTACATCATTTACATCTGGTATACTAAAAAATGGAAAAGCAAACACAAATACCAATTTATACATACCTATGCAGTTACTCTTTAAAAAAGAAAATAAACATTCAGTTAATTTATTTATTTTTTTAAAAAAAAAGGAGGGGGGGGGGGCAGGATTAATGTTAATGTCCACCGTCTCAGTTCAGACCTCAGCCTGAATGAGTAAAACCCAGCCAGTAAGAACATCTCAGGACACCAGGAAGTGAGCTTCAAGCAGCAGCTGTGAACTCTCACAAATCCGCGCAGGCCCGTATTTCAAAGGGTTGTTCAGTGCACTGACTCAGCGGGGGTCAGAGGTCACCACGGGAAAATGCCAGGCAGTCCTATTAACGTGGCCATTTACAATTCCTAATATATAAAGACCTTCACACACTGTTAGTGAATCATTTTAAATGAACTCAGGAGTCAACCGGTTTTAAGCACTTTAAGTGGTACCTTTTTAAAATTTTAATAAGCATGTTTATGTCTCCAAATATTTAGTAGTACAAATGGAGAACCAGTCTACACTATTTTGATTCATCTACTGGGATCTTAATTTTCATCTTAAACTTTCAGTTCTGTTTCGCTACTTACAGCCTTGCAAGTGGAACTATCCACATGTCTATTTCAATATATAAATTTGGCAAATTAATGCAACAAAACATTTTACAAAACTGTTACCCATCGACAGAGAAAGTCATGTGTCACTTATCCATGTGGTAAACAATCAGGAAACTGGGTTTCTCAGCATTTCTGACATCACCCGCACTACTGTAAGATCACACAACTGAAATGGTAATACTTTTAGTGCTTTGAATCCAACTATAAAGACAACAAAAACCTTAAACAATAGTTTTTCTAATTTACAATACCATCCAGAATATACAGATTATTTACTTTGAGCAACTCAACACTGTCTGATCTCAGAACACTTAACCACAAGCAAGAATAAACAACAATTCAAAAATGAATTTGACTATATAAAAGAAAAAAAAACATAAAAATACATATTTTCCCCCTCACTGGATAAGCCAACAGAATAAAAAGGAGTCCAACGAGCGTGGAGCGACTTCTTACTGCTCGAAATGAGCAGGACACTAATTAAACGGGATGCAGTGTGCTTATCGAGGTATCCGTGGTCACTCACATGTAGAAATACATCGCGTTCCATCAACCTCAGAGTATTGTCTAGCTACAGATCAGAATAACCCATTATTTGCTGCCCAATTAAAGGAAATTGACAGCACAGCTTTAACAGCTCCTATACGCCTAATGAGCCCAGGTTGGAAGTTCTCGACTTGCAGTAAAGCTTCAATATATCGTCAAAGATCAACAGCACAGGGTACTGCCCACAAAGTGAGGCATGCCGTATAACGGGGGAATGGAGCAAGACCTGCAGCCGGGAGACTCCGATAAAACGAAACCGGTCTGTGCTTGGCCATGGGCTGAAGGCCTGGGCTCCTGTCCGTCTCGTTGGCCTACAGTGACACCTTCTGTCGACGGCTCACCGAGAGATCAGCAGCTTGAACGCAGTGACGAGAGCTCTTCTTCATACATGCTAGGCCGCTCAAAGCGAACAGGACGTAGAAGTCGGTCAATGATGTTTAAGGAGCCAGCAGAGGGCAGTGTGCGCACTGACCAACACAGCATAAAGGAATATCTGTCCATTCCAGATTTGTGGTGAGGGTGGGGGGACTACAAAAAGCTTACAAACACAGCAGCATGTCTAATAGCTTTGAAGCGGCGGATGAAAGAAAATGGTCTGCCGTTAATCAAGGCCCGCTGAACACTGTGACAAAAGCGTGTGTGTAAAATACTGGTAGTATTTCAGTGACACACAGCAAATCATCATCTAGAAAGATGCTTTTAAAAGCTATGAGACCACTGGCTTGCTGTGCCACACACACCGTGCTGCCACAGCCCTATAAAAACTATGAATGTATGAAAACAGGTAAACACTTTTACCCCTGGAAAAAAAAAATGGAATAATTGCGATTTATAATACACGCTAACATGAAAGCTGTAGCAATTTTCGTAGATGCTGAGCACTGGGAGTTTGAGGCTAAATGTGAAAACCGCGATTGATTTCCAGTGCGTCTCTCCCCATATAACAGCACAGCAACGCACTACAAAAATACATGGGAAAGTGGGCGCTAATAAAGAGAACTGGGCTGCATTAACAAAATCAGAGATTCTCCCAGGTAATTTGTTTATACAGATCATGAAAACAATGCAAAAGGGGCTTAGGGGTCAATGATAAGCCTGTATAGAACAGGCTCTTCAGTCCTTGTGAAGATGCTAATTGTACAGACATAGGAGACCGCAGGTGAGTTTAACATACAGCATTGGCCAAAGCGGCTCCCACTGCTCTCTGAACACAGCCATAGTGTCTTGGCACTGGTGTGACTGGAGGAAACAAAACATAAAAATAATTATATACATACAAAAAGTGCCACCAAATTTGTCTTCAGTTCCTGATAAAATCCCAAATAAGACTTTGGCAGTCAGTGTCCAGAGAGGCGGGGCCTAAAGCTAGCCCCACCCACGGTAAACTGTCAACACCCCCTGGCAGTTACCTCTGAGCAATACATAACAAAAGTGAAGCACACAGGCACTACACCTCAGAAAGTAAAAGGGAGTAGGCCTCTCCAGTCATGCAGAGAGGCAGGAAGCATGATCCAGGACATTTTACACAGCATCTGAGCCCAGCTGCAGTACCATAGCAGTGTCACACCACTTTCAGTGGAAATGCAAGTGTGTTAATTTTGTTCTGCCCCACTCACCATAAGCTCATCTTCAGAGCAAGCAGATGAGGGTAACAAAGACGAACCTAACCTATTCCTTACATTCTGGACCTGTAAGTGATGATTAATGTAGTGCAGCCATTAATGTAGTCCAATAAAAGTGCATTAAAATTGCACCTGTTTTTTCAGTGACCCAGGGTCTTGTCTTTAAAACCTCTGGCTGTTCAAATTGTATGCAATATAATAGCCCTTTTAATGAAGATGTCTGAAAATTCACCTGAATTACACTGCAAAGACAACTGCAATGAAGGAAATGACTAGCTATGGAATCTTGGAAATACTTTATCTTCAAAAAGGGAACCAGGAGAAGGTATCATTATGAAATTCTCTTAAATGCTTGCGTAAAGCTTTGCTTCTACATTAAAATTTTAATTGTACTCAGACCCAAAGTGACTTAAATATTTGACTGATACGAATAAACGATAAATATTTTTGTGTATAGAGACTGAGGAAAATCTGATTACTGCACCCATAAGGATTCATACAGCAGTTCAGACAGCGCCCCCTACTTTTACGGAGGAGGTACCAGTTCAAGATAGGAAAGATTCTCAACACCAACAAAGCTGGCCTTATATAAATAAACTAATAATAAAGATTCTGTTCACAACTGAACATGTTTGATATGGATAAGCAAAGCACGTTAGTCGGCATTAACAACATTATGCTATGTTCAGCTCAGCGTTTACTCTTCAAACTATTGCTTGCAACTGTTCTGTCATCTAAATACAAATACAGCATGTCATATTTCGATAACTTAGAAATAGTCACAGTATCATGTAATGTCATTCACAAGAGTTAAGTGCAACTTAAGAATAAAGAGGGGCTTTTTGTTCCATCCCATTTTGTGTTGTTCTCTTCGTACTTAGTTGCCTCACTCACAAAAGTTGACGTTACATTTCTATTCCTCACACCAAGACCAAATATTTCGAGCTCCTGTGTTGCCTGGTTTTTCCGTAGAGATTAATGGGCGTGAACAGGCTGCTGTCATCTGTTATTCAGTCAGCGCTAGATGGGACCATTTAGAACTATGCAAATGCAGAAACATGCAAAGTACACCGATCCGAAAATAGGGGGAAAAAAATAGGAACATGAGGGTGGGGGGAAAGTGTCAAAAAGACAAAAAATAAATAAAAGCGGCAAAAAACTGACCATCCTTCAGCGCGTCATTAACCCCGTGTTCACACACTGGTTCTCTGAATGACTGGGAACTTTATAACAATTTCAGTTGCAATAGCAAGATTTTACATGTTCAAAATATTCAACACATTGTTTCTCTCCTGCTCTCAGATTTACGTTTTCCTGTAGATGAGAAAATCATGCACGTAGTTACATTTACCAATGTAAAAATAAGCTCAAGCTTGAATCAGGGAACACTGTGTATCCTTGAGACACCACACTTGGTGTCACTGACTATTACAGCCCTGTTCATACAGGTTTCCCACAATCCTTTGGGTCCAAGAGCCCAAACCCCCCCGCAGAGCACGCCTTCCAGGTGTTCTGTCACTCTCTCCCGATTTATGCTTCAAATCCCAAGCAGCTTTACTTATTTAGCACACATACCGCCGCTATGGTGACCCTTTCTATAGAACAACGTTGAACCAACGTGATTAACGAAAACGAAAAACAAACAACGCAAAAGCTAGTGTAAGGGCGCTGTGCAAGTAAGTCAGAGCTGTAGACATGGAGGGAATGAGGAGCCCCCAGAAATGCCACGAATGGGCGGAGCCAGTGTGTCAAAGGGCAAGAACAGTAGACCGTGGGTCCCTGGGAGGCTGTGATGAAACACAGACAAGAGTCACAAACAGAATCAGGAAGCGGGGAGGTCTGGGTGGCGTGTGGATGAAGCTCAGCGGCACTCGCATATGTATATAAGTGTGTGGGTGTGTGTGTGTGTGTTTCGCCTCAGATGTGCGTTGTCCGCGCTCTGCCTTGACTACGGCCTCTCGCTGGCATTCACACCAGGTTATATTCTTTGAGGTTGAGCTGCAGGATGGTGTCCTTGACGGCGGCGAACACGAAGCGGATGTTCTCCGTGTCGGTGGCGCAGGTGAAGTGGGAGTAGATGATCTTGTCGCTGTCTGGGTTCAGGTCCACAAACATCTTCAGGATAAACTCCCGAGCTGCCTGCGCGTCTCTCTGGGGACCTGGGCGGACATGAGACAGAAAACATCATTACATCATTAGACAGAAAGCAAACCAAATGAAAATTAATCCTTTAATCCTCCACCCACCCCCAATTCTGCCTGTTCTTGGTGGGGGGGGGGGGGTACATGAAATAAAACAATAATATCCAAATCAGACATGTCATGCACGGATCAACAGCTGCATTAAAGAGTTCTTTCATGGTCCTGCAAGCCATGACTACTGCTCAGTGTTTTGAAGTTTCAATTTTCACACAGCAGCAGGGGGACGACTGAAATGAAAAATTTAAATTCTCAATTCTTCATTGTTTTTTATTTAATTACATTGCTTCTCCAACTTGCTAATCTTCTGTAATGGAAATTTCAGTGCCTACGCTAAAAAAGGCCGCTAAAAACAACCGCTTGCGTTTAGGTCTAACTGGCAAAAATGTGTGAGTCTGGGTCTGGGAGGACAGATATTCATACCGAAACTATAAGCAGAAGTTTTGCACGTTACCTTTAACGTTAATTCTGAAAATGAACTGCAAATTCTGAAGGTGTCCGTTTCCTTCATTTTATAAAATCCATTGGATACAGAAACTCTAGCATTGATTTCACACACACACATACACACAAATAAAATCATTTTCTTACACCAATACACAATAGAATATTCCTAGTCTGAATAAGCTTTTACGAGTCAGTATTCTCATATTCCACCTTCTAAGGGCTGTGTCACCTTAGTGCTGTGACAGGCAAGTGTTAATGAGTGTTCAACACCACAAAGAAGTGTTTGCTGGGTTGTATCAAAGAACTGATTTGACCTCACACCCTCCACCATCTTCTGTTATGCCCATGGATAGAAAGTGATTAACACATTGAAACAAGCTTCCTTGTTGCAGGTTTCTTGGGCTGTTTTGAGCCAATCAAGTCACTCCTAGACCTCTGACAAAGTACCCACTTCCCTGACTGGTGGCATCATTATCCGGAGAGGTTTCACTTGGTAACCAGTTACCTATGGCTTCCACTCAACTGTTTATACAGCCGAAGTAAAAACAAAACAAAACAAACAAAATGAAAACAAAGCCCTGAGAGATTAACAGTCGTAAAGCACCGTGGGAGTATCTTCTGATCTGAACTTCTACTAGCCCAGCACTGCAGACCACGCCAGCCCTGGATCCCGTCCCTTCTTTGTAGCTATTCAATTCAGTTTCTGCTTTGGTCTGTCCTCCTCCTCACAGCCTCTCCACTTCTACATGACAGTGGCATCGTAGACTTCTAGAGCCACTCAGAACTCATCGTCCAGGCTTGGATCTGTCAGGTGACACTCTGGGTGCCGTCCTCTTACGAATGTAAAAAAACATTACTTAGTTTCCATTAGAGGGCAGCCTGTTCCCCTAGAGTAGGAATTCCAAACCTTTTGATGACCAGCAATGTTGTGCAGAAAATTCAGAGGATCACACACAATCAAAAGGAAATATCATCAACATTGTCAACAACATAGCATGTTTGCATCATTCATTGTGTTTTGATACAGTTAGCAATCATTTAAGTTTCCAAAAGCCAATTAAATATGATTGCTGGGCCTGTTTCCCCATTACAGGCTGGTCATAGGGATGGGTAATGGGAGACAGGGACAAACAATGTGTCTCTCTTACATCAAACCTGTTCCTGAACAGTCAGAGCTGAAAATCCAGCCTCACACTAAAAGGTCTATGTACAAGGCCGTAAACGCCTTTGTGGCCATTGCACACATCCCCTTTCACTTCGATCCAAAATGATGAAGCGGAACGTTTGAGCTCCAGTTTCTTCACATGCAAATCCGAACGTGCAAACGTCAGGCGTCTAAAAAAAGGTGTGATTTGAAAATAAATAGTGCTCACAAAGTCTTGGGATGCTTGCTTAATTCAGTAACAGTATGGCAAATTTATTGGTTTCATAATCAAAGTCCATTGACGAGCGTAATGCGTAACATATCGGCATACATCATACACAAACATTTTATCACACTTGACTGACCATTCAGTTCCGTTCTTGCCATTTTGCTATAAACTGTAGTCATTGGCTCCCAAATGGATACTAAATACGAATGTTTGGTGTTTAACAAACAACTCTTTTAGAACTCTGTATTACTCTCTCTAATGATGCTTAATGTATCGCCTTAGGACGACTCTGTTGTGAAAGGCGCTATATAAAAATACATTGAATTGAAACTATACTTTGGGTTTCCAATTTATTAGTACTTGAAATGAATGTTTTACTTAAAACTTAAAAATATTCACTGAATCAAGTAAGCATCCCAAGACTTTGCAATCACTATAGTTTTTTTTTTTTTAAATTATAACCCCCAGCATTCCACGGCATCAGTTATACAAGACAGATAAGCTTTTCTAATCAACCTTGCACCATGTTTACTAATGGTCTGAGCCTCATGCTGCTTGCTTTTGCTGGTATTTGCTTGTTTTATCTTCGCCATTCTGTGAGCTGATTCATTTCTCTGCCACATGGTGTCTCCAAACATCCACAAAGCAAAAAATAGAATCCTTAAGGTCTCAAACACCATTCCGCTTAATCACTTATAATCTCAGCCATCAGGGTTTGGCACTCAGAGAATTTGTGCATAATATCCTCAGCCTGTCAGGCTTCAAATAAAACCCATTGTCAAACTCCGTACTTTGTTGGGCCAGCAAAAGTTCTTCACGACACAATTAGCACAGATTGAGCAACACCGTGCACAGCATTTAAAGGACTTTGGGTGTGAGCCTTAAAATGTCAAAGCGGTATTTCATAATTATTCACCCATTCATTTGTGAGACAATACCAGGTTTCTCCAGTCAATATGTATGGAAAGGAATGGTGTATGTGGAATACAATTTGAATATCATCTAGTACAATTCAATGTGATTTGTAATAGGCATACACAGAACTGGATGATCTTATTGTGGACTATTTGGAGAAAAAGGATTAGGGACACTGACATGCAAACACGGTGGAGATGGGCGGGGATTTACACCGGAGCAGAGGGGATTCCAGGGAATCAGATGATGCAGATAATGGATAAACAAGAACTCACCATCAAACTCTGGAAAGTAGTCCACCAAGTGAGAGTACATAATCTTCTCCTCCAGCAGATCCTTCTTGTTCAGGAACAAGATGACTGAGGAGTTTTGAAACCAAGGGTAGGTAATTATTGTCCTAAATAGTGCTTTACTTTCTTCCATCCGATTCTAAAGAGAAAAGAAACAGGAAGAGTCATGAATCAAGCGGGAAAGATGATTCTGTAACAACGTCCATTTGTTCCGATCCAAACGAGAGAGTCCAGTAGTGGGAACATGCTAGCAATACAACATAACACACAATCATTTCACTCTACCTCCTACATCTATTATTTGGCAGAGCAAAAAATACAAACAAAATCAGAGCCTAATTCACCCGTTTCAAACTAATTATCCAACAGGCACTGAAGTGAACAGCTAAGCAAATCAGGGGGGACCTAGAACACGGTCACCGAACAGCATCATTCAGGGGCAGGTTTGCCTGCGTGTTCTCTCCAAGATGTCGGACGGGTAGGAGCCACACACCTCGTTGTCGGACTCCACAAGGACCTGGTCGTACTCGCTCAGGGCCACCAGGAACATGATGGAGGTCACGTTCTCAAAGCAGTGGATCCACTTGCGGCGCTCAGATCGCTGCCCACCCACATCGACCATCCTGAGATTGGGGGGTGGGGGGGAATCAGGAGGCAAGTTAACACAGCAGCAAATAGGTAATGCATGTTTCCTGGCAACTGTTTTGGGGGAGGGGGGGGGACCCACCAACGCAAGATTAGTGGGCAATTTTCAGAAAACGTTTTTATAGTTAAACATTGCAAATTAACCACAAAGAAAGATAGCTGATGGATTACAGAACACAATATGGGAGTGTCTAATTTGTTAAGCAGCACACAGTTACTATTATTTTTGTTGTAATTATAATAGCAATACAACCAACAACAACATTTATTTTGTATTGAGGCACTGAATTTTTTAAAAGTGTTTGACCTTAAGTATATTGCTTTTATTAGACACAATATTCGGTGCACAAAGGTATATAACGATTTTTTAGGCTTTTCAAACTGCCTGGTCTTCCAGTCATTAGTTCTCTGTAATAATGCTAACTTTATTCACTTGAGCAAATACTGAAACCAGAATCTGACTAAACAGTGTAGATGGTAACGGCTGAGAACAACAGGCCAAATGTCAGAAGGGACAGAACGGTAGTTACATCCCTCTGGATCCCTGCCAGCTGACCTTGACATGAAGCTGCACGTTGGGCGCCACTGTGTACATCAACCCGCTTACAATTCTTCCGAAATGATGATGTGAAAATCCACTGTGAGCATGACTCTGCTGGTCTACATGACTCTGCTGGTCTACATGACTCTGCTGGTCTACATGACTCTGCTGGTCTACATGACTCTGCTGGTCACATTCCATGCTATTAGCATGCTGTATATTTTGAGTGTCTGCAGGAACAAATTAAACCTTAAAATCAACGTCAGATTTGTGTTGTGCGCAAATTCTCAGGTTCACTGCTATTCTTAATTCAGCAGTTATTCACGTAGTAAAAGACTGTCAGGGTTGGGTTAATTTAGCAAGACAGGCGATACTGTTCAGGTTTTGCTAAACAGAAGTAACGCAAAACACTTTGTGCTAATGACTACGATTCAACTACGGTCACACCTTCAGGACCAAACAAGACAAACCCATATGCAAGAGTGTCAACATTGTCTCCCTTAGGGGATCGACTGACGTTAAACTTGGCAGACAATGGCACAGCAGTCTTTGTTGACACCAAACCATGGTGAACTACAGGTCATGCAAGCAAGATCATTGAAAGTCAGTGTTGGCACTTCGACCCTATGAAAACAGACAGGAATCCGCATTCACAGCAATGTCTCCTTCCTCCACTAGGGGCATGTTCTCCTCTCTTTTTGGCGAGATTCCTTTTAGACATTTTAATGACAGTCAATATGCCTGTATGTGATTTTCAGAAGCGTTCGGTGATCTGGGGGATTTGTGCGTGAAATAAAGCACCAGGGTGGTCGGAAGCAGAGGACATCCAAGATTATGCTCAAATAACTGGCTAAAAAGGGCTGGTCGCTCTTCATGTGTAAATGGTCGCGGGGTCATTAATAATCAGCTTCAGAAGGTCCTCGGGCATAACCTATTAAAAGTGCAGTGCCGGTACCAGCCGGAACCATCTGAGTGGACGATGTCTGGCTTTGTCTGAAGTTGTCACACCAGGGCCTCAAGACTCCATGCTCTGGAACATTACAGATCTCATACGCCATGGCAATAAGACAGCTTCTCTAAAGACTGATGGCCTGGAATTGTGACAGACTTCTGTCCCTTGAGTTCCACTGATATGACTCCTGTTATGGGTCATGTGACTTAATTCTGTTCCTATTCACCTATTCAGGTATGACAATATCGCACTGGTTAACTATTCATATATACGGCCTACGGTGCCGCAAAAGGCAACACAGTCATTGATATCACAGATCCTGCAAAAGCCAGCCTTTCGTACAATGAAACCGGACCGTAAAATGTATAAATATAAATCAAATATTCTACAGCCTAGTGAGAAACCAGGGAGTAATACTTCATGGTGAACTTCTGCTCACAGATTTTCTATGATAAGGGCCTAACCTTCAAAACCT
The DNA here is from genome assembly GCA_026777045.1 of Hyperopisus bebe. Taxonomy (NCBI): domain Eukaryota; kingdom Metazoa; phylum Chordata; class Actinopteri; order Osteoglossiformes; family Mormyridae; genus Hyperopisus; species Hyperopisus bebe. Next base: position 4,605,633 of record JAODJW010000033.1, on the reverse strand, counting down.
GGTGGCCTACTTCCGCGGAGAAGTGTTCCTCGTATTACACCAGGAATGAAGCAAATCTAGGCAAGACAATCATCCTGTTAACAGGATCTAAAGAGGCAGAATTAAGGCACTTAGGAGGCGCACGGCGCTTTGACTCGGGCATCTGCTGGGGTCAGCCGGCTTCACCCGATAGGGAAGGCTTTGCTCACTCGTGTAAACTGGGAGCATGGTCACGGCTTCCACCAATAGCGACGATGCACCGGAACCCACATCTAGTCAACAAGCCAGGTGGAGCTCAGCCAGACCCACAGGTAATCGGGGGGGGCTGTGGAGGTTCGCGGCGTGGAAACTGCGGGACGTGCAGGAGGGGCCCCCGTTTTGTGATTCTGCGATTCCAGCCTGCGATGGCAGTCAAGCTCGGTAATAGATGGGCCCCACAGGAGCAACCCGCCCAAAATAAAGCTCCTTCAACACGGGGTCGACCTCATTTCCTGTTGCAGTATAGAGTGACCTACTTTTGACGATGTAGGACGGGCCGGAATGGCTGCATACTTAATTCCAAAATTCAGCAAGGATGGTGGCAATTAAAAGCTCGAGGGACAGCCGGGCTCACTTGCGGTCCCATTGGGCCGAGGACAGTGCAGATAGGGACGGGAACATCACTGATTAGCACCTTCGCCTGATGTGTCAGGCCCGCACTGGACAGCAGAGGGAACGGGAACCCGGAAAAATGTTGTAACCCCGCTTCACCGCGAGTGTCCTCGGAATGAGGGCACCGACACGACTATCAAGGAGCCTAGAAACGAAGGCTGGCTCCTGTCTCCTTGATTGAAGGTCCCTCCACAGGCCACACACACAGGCAGGAAGAAGATCCCCAGCTTCAGTCGACCCGAGGTCACATATTGGGAGAGGGTTTGTTTTTTTGTTTTATAATCACATGGGGAGACCCACAAAACAAGACACTGAAACCAGTAAAAGCACAAGCCTTTGGAATCATTAACTCATAAGTGATCAAAAAATTATAACATTTAAACATTATCAAAAATAGCGCTCCCCCCACCCCCCACATTTCAAACATTCATTTAAACAACCAATACCAGATAGTTAAAACAACAAATGTGAACATTTGAAAACAGACCAGCAGCAGATCCAGTCAGACCTGTATTTTCTACCTGAATATGATGCTTTGCAAGTCGAATGGATATTCGATGATCCCTGTAGTCGGGATGCGAACCCTGAGCACGTCTTGCTGGGTCGGGAGATACGACGGGTCGGCAATACGATCCAGGTCACTGAGATAGCTGCACACGGGGAGAAATACGGCGACAGCAGCCATGAAGCAGACGGCAGGGAGCAGACCAGCACACACTGTGGCTGATGGACTTTCCCACCCAGGAAGACACGGATAATACGTATGATATCCCACTTGTATAACAAGGGGAAGAAGCAGGATACCTTTTATACATCGCCATAGCAACAGAATATGACAGTGCACGTACAGATTAATCAGTAAATAAACTGGACCATAGAAAATTTTTTTTGAAATGGTTCATGTAACGCTTACCATTGAAACATAAAATTAGAGGTACAATTAAAAAAAGGTTTTACTCTAACTACAAGATATGGTTACAAAACATCTAAGTATTTTAACTTGAGCGGTTACTGTACAAAGTTTAAAGATTCATAATGACCCATACCTATGGCAAAAATTATTATTTTGGAGAGACCATTATTACACAGATATTCAAACTGGAATAAGCAGACAATGCACATTCAATTGAATGCGAACTTTGTTCTGAAATAGATTAACAGTACTTTGTCATTTTAATTCAAACAATGAAATTAAGTATTTTCATGGTGTTGCGGTAATGGTTATACTGGACACCATCAGAGGAGACACACAGAACTTTATGACCGAGTGTGGAAGCAGCTTTCTGCAGAGTGCAGAACACCCATCTCTGCATAAGACCAAGGCTGGTGTGACGGCAGTATCATTCTACAGTAATATCCCAGGAGTAAATTCTACAGTAATACCCCAGGAGTACATTCTACAGTAATACCCCAGGACTACATTCTACAGTAATACCCCAGGAGTACATTCTACTGGGCAAAGAGATGCTCCAACTTGTTACTCCGAAACAGCCACTAGAAGCTATGTGTTCTTTTGTACTGTGGAATTAGGATGGATGTGTGTGTGTGTATCTGTGAGTGAGAGTGTGAACACTGACCTCTGTACACAGACACTGCTGTACATGCATCAGTAACTCTACTGTGACATGTCGTACTATAAGCAACAACAAAGAAATCTCAAGACAGACAGTGTAACACGCACTTCGATTGGACCTAGCTGAATAGGCAGCAAAAAATCTCATGGTAAACTACAGTTTCTATATCCTCCTGAGACCCCACCCATTCATTTATGTCCATTGTAGTGGACATTTTGTTTTTGCGTCTCTCTTTTCACTCATGTAAGGAAATGTATATATTCCTGTTGTACACTAAAGAGGACATGCTGTGAAATTAAAAATAAAAATAAACTTGAACAAAAATCTAAATTGTAAGTTGTCTTATTTCCTCCAAAGACAAATAACCTAAAATTGAAGGACACTTTTTCCTTGGGTCTCAGGATATAGTACAGTGCAACAAAAACTCTCCTAAACCATGATGTGACAAAACACACATCTAACAATAGGCTGGGCATCTGGTTACCAATTCAACAAGCTAATTAAGAGCATTCTGAGCGGCAGACATAAATTATTCCGTTTAATCATACAAACTACATGAATTTTATATGAATTCCTGTCACTACAAAGAAGATGCCTACATAACAGGTACTTCATGTAGGTACGATTGTGACTGAACACCCTTCACTTAGCTGTTTTAACATTGCTGTCCTTTATACACGTACTACTACTAACTGGGCAGACAGATAAGCAAAAAAATGGTTTACAGAAATAATTCACTTTGAATCATTGCTTAATTAATTCAGAGGGTCAGATTAAAAGAATGAACATAAAATCTGAAAAACATAAAATGAACCAAATTCCACAAAGGAACCATGCAGAGGTGATAAATTCACATCCAAAGAGTAAAAGTCCAGACCAAGATTTAATTCCAACCAACCAGCTGAGTATATAGTCAGGCATAAAGTACTCAACTGGTTGGTTAAAACAAAATCTTGTTCTGGATTTTTACTTTCTGGACCTGAACTGCCCACCTCTGGAACCATGGCAGGACTTAACACCTTGGTATGGGCCATCAAGATTTAACAATACAGCACTGCAGGTTACACACACAGATTAACACAGGCTCATAAATACTAGAACCTATCAGTAAACTATGTGCAGGGAAATGGCTACATTTCAGCACAACAAAACATATGTAACGGAAATGGATTTAAATAAGCAGCCAAACATTTCACACACAACAAAAAATTAGACTAGATGTCTGATTTGAGCTGGGCAGCATGGGATTCAGCTTCACAATTTCCACACAGAACTGAGCTTATGGCGTTTTTCCACTGCCACCGAGAACCGAGCCACACCTGAGGCGGACCGTGAACTTTTCCACTGTAAAATATCCAAGCCGTACTTGAGCTGTATTGGAGCTTTAACCACGCTGACCTGGTCCTGCTTAAGAGCAGAGAGCCAAAAATGTAACCAAACAAAACTGCTTGTGTCACCCCCCTCTGACTGGCTGAAATACACAGATATACCAGTGTCCTGCACATGGATGATTTGAAGGTAAGAAGGGTATATTTTATATATTATTCATTATTAGTAATATCGCATGTCGCAATGTGCCAGTGCATTCCAGATAACTCTAAACTTGAAAATGCACAACCTCCTTCTTAAAAAAAATACTATACAACAGTTGAATGGAACAGACTCATAATGCAGATTTAAGCTAGCAAATGTTTATTCTGCTAGTGTTTGATGGTCACCTAACACTTCTTACAGGTGTGCTAGAAAATTAGGAAATTAGCACATAGTAAATCACAATGTACACCATGTGAACAGTAAAGCGTCTTCGGTTTTATGTCACTGTCGCTGTCGCTCTCCAAACCTGGCAACGCCTTTAAGGAGCCGACCCTTCTGCGGTGGAAAACTGAAGTGAGCTGAAACCGCACTGAAACTAGCCTCTGTTTGCAGTGCGGGTCGAGTACAGCTCGGTTCCTGTATGCCAGTGGAAGAATGCCACTAGTCAGGATAAGAGTGATTCTGACATAGCAGAATACTGTTGGGATGTCATGAAAATAGGGGGGATCACACAGAGTGACAGAGGTCACACAGTGTTTTCTGGGAGAGAGGATAGGGCAAAATCTGTCCTGCTTTTTACAAGACGCAGTAAACCCAGGAGGGCCGAGCTAAAATTGTGCAGTGAGCAGCACGACCCGGATCGCAATTCCATTACAAGCAACATATGCATGCATACGAAGGACATGCAAAATTTGCATCTAAAGACCTTCATGTCATGTACTTTTTCGGTTGACTTCAAACAAGAAAACATTTCTCTACGCTTACTGGTCATTTCATCACTGTCCAACCACACAGCCTGGCTATACAGCATTTATCATGTCAGCGGCCTGAGTCTGGGGGGACTCTCCCTTTGTAGGGCTGGGCAATGAGGTGAAATATTTTTAATTGCGATATGAAAAAAAATTCAGCCGATGATGGTAATTCTCAAGTTCAAGCGATTCTCTCTATACTTCAAGGCTCTTTCTTCGCTTTAAATCCCCTAGGAAGCAGATTCAGACTATGAAAAAAGGCAACACATTGCATGAACTGATAATCTAATTTTAGTAAATAAATCATACAACTTTGTCATAGGGTGTAACACCAGTAGTACAGTTTGTTGCTAGGTTCTCTGACTGCCCTGCTGCTTGCTCCCGGGAACAGGTTTGACACCGATAGTAGAATTGTCACCTGTCCCGTACTGAAAAATTTTACGATGCATCTGATTTTTTAACTATTCCTAGCCAGTACAGGATGCAGATTTTCCTGTGTCAATTTACGTTTCAGATTGAAAGTGGACACTGCTGCCGTTTGAGTCTGTAAGCACTTGCATTCTGCATCTTCTATTGGATGGCATAAGTGGGGAAATAAGTCTGCCAAGGTGCCCACTGTAGATGGCAGAAGTTTTTGGCAGATTTACAGTACACAGTACCACGTTGTTGCGAATTCTAAACTGCAAAAAAGTAAAGTACCGCTGCGCCATCAGTGTCTTTACCTTGCTTATTCACGATAATCTCCTTATAGAGTCCGAGTTGGAGTCGGATGTTCGTTCTTAAAAGATCACCAGCCAATGCAGCAAAGAAAATACATTAGAAACGTCAACAGGTGATTATAACTTCTAAGGGACAACGGCACGGTTGTCCGATAAAACGTGACACTTTTGGACGCCGTCCTCGCATGCTCAGTAATATCAGTCCTGCAAATACTTCCATTTACTTATTTTATTCATTTATCTGACACTTTTATCCAAAGCGAATTACAGCAGAGGGAAGGGGGACATTTTCTGCGTGCTCTCCTTGGGATTTCTACTTCTGTTTCCTAAAGGTTTCTTCTTTCGCGCCCCGAATTCACACACATTCAGCCGTCCTTCTGCGCTTTTAAGGTTGTATTGTATAAATGTGGGTAGCAGTGGATCTCCTCACGTAACTTTTAGTCGCAAAGCCTCCATGGTCTCTGCTGATCCATGCGGACACGAGAACATGGAGGCATGTGTTCGTGTCCTGGTGGACCGCACACTCGACCGCTGCAGACCCTTTCGGGTCACGCAAAGTATAAACAAGCCATAAATGTTAAATACATGCGATGCACAAAAAAAAAATCCTGATTACTTAAATAAATAATAATTAGAATGCGTAACGTTCACCCATTAACTTTTGATATTTTGAAAGTATACAGTCAACGGTCAGTGCTGGACTTCATGTACATCAACGTTCCGCTGCTTTGCTGCACCTGAAAGTTGAGTTTTCTGTTCCAAGCCATAATTTAGTAAAATGTGCAGCATTAGAGCAGCAGTATTACAGCTAACCAGAGACACACCACACAAGTACAGGACTCCTCAAGGCACAACGTCACAGTCCAAAGGGTCTCCAGGGGAAGAGGGTAAACGTGTCACTGACAGCTTCCTGAAGTGGTACCCAGTCTGCAGATACCTCCGCCTCCCACCCACTCTCCCCATTCCCATCTCACTGCGGATCCCAGTCTGAACTTACTATTTGGTGGAATCGGAAAGCTGGTACTCCCGCCGCCGGTCATAGGCCTCCTGGATGCCCGGGTCTGCCCAGAGCATCCTTATTGCGCTGACATACTGCATCTCAAAGGACGACACCTTCTCCACATCCACTTCTTTCACAAGCGAAGCATTTGACTGAAAAACAAAAAGGATGGAGGGATTCTTCAACTTCTGTTCCACGTTGAGTCGGTAAAAGAAAATGAATTAGAACTTTTAAACAAAAGTATCGTGATTATCACACTAAACACTTTTCTATACATAGATCATAAACATTACGCATAAATCATTCCAAAGAGAAAATCAATATGACGCTTCAAAACGCCGGCCATCTTGCCAGGCAACGTTTGATGGCAGAGAGATGCGAAATGCAAGACGCTGTTTGTTCCAGCAGCAATCAAGGGACCATATATAGATGGCTTAAATCCAGAATGTGCCGTCTTCCATTTTAACACATTAGCAACCACAACCCACAGCTAACACCTACAGGTGTTGGTCTGGATGAGTCGAAGCAGCTCTCAGGCTCGGATCGGCTACCTTGCGCTAAAAAGTACAGCTGTGGCTCTGGGCGACGGGTGACCGGTGCCTGCAGACACACTCCCACGCTCACCTTGTTCTGCTCATACTTGTACTGCATCTTGAGGTTCTCCAAGGCACGGATCATGGACTGCATGGAGGTGAAGATGTTCTGGTACACCAGCTTAGTGAAGCCCCGTTTGTCCTCCTCGGTGTAGCCGGCCCCATGGATGATGCGCATCTGCTTGATGAAGGTACTCTTGCCGCTCTCTCCGGTGCCTGAGTGGACACGAAGCACAGCTTGGGACCACAGCAGACAAACAGCAGGCCAGTCTACACAGCAACGCCTCTCGGACTCCACACACCTTCAGTTTGGACAAAGCCAGCACATACTGGCGTAATAACATCCCAAAGAACAGCGGCTCAAAAGTGGAGCTTCTACGGAACATCTGAGACGAAACTGGCAGGTAGTGAAGTGAAAACACCTGAGTGTAACATTTATATAGCACTTTTCAAGACACCCAAAGCGGTTTAGAGCGCTGATGGGCAGCCACTTCAACCACCACTGTGACCCACCCACCTGGATGACGCAACAGCAGCTATTCTGCACCAGTACGCTCCCCATGCAGTAGCTAAGGTGGTGAAGGGCCAGGAGAGAATTTACCAGTTAAATATAGGGGATGATTAGGAGGCCAGGTTTGAAAGGGCTACAGTGGACAGTTTTAGGCAGGGCATAGGGGCACCACCCCTACTCTTTTGAAAGATGTCCAGGGATCTTCTATGACCTCAGAGAGTCAGGACCTGAGTTTTACGTCTCATCCGAAGGACAGCGCCATATTTACTGCACTGGGGCATTGGGATCCACACAGACCACAGGATGTGCTCCCCCTGCTGGCCACACCAACACCTCTTCCAGTAGCAACCCAGCTTTCCTAGTTGGTCTCCTATCCAAGTACTGGTCCGGCCCAAACCTGCAGGTGCTAGGGCTGCTGTCAGGGACTAGCAGGTTCTCACTTATTACCAGACCTCCCCACTGCAAAAGGCATCGCTGCATTTTAACAATTCATCGTTAAGGTTCCAAAACCATACCTAACAAGTGAAGATGAATGGCTGAATAAATTATATAAAATAATAGTAGCAGATACTTCAGTTTACATCGAGTGGGGTCGTTCCATGTAAAAGAGCAGCCGAGGACTAATAAAATACTAAGAGGATATGTTACATCAAATATATCTCTGCAAGTGATTCCTTTTTTCCCCTTTTTCAAAGCTTCCTGGAAAGAATCCTGAATAAAGTATTTTAAGTAGTATTTTACAGAAAAGAAGCGCATGACTGCTGAAGCACTATAGTGTAATACTAAGAGGACATACAACTGCTTTCTGCCGGGATTAGCTCACACTTAACCCTATGGGAGCACTCCATCTCCGAGACACACAAACGCCGGCTGGAAGTAACAGGCTAAGCACATAACCCTTTATCCAGCAGGCTTTCCGTTTGCGTGGATGATGAATGGGGAGGACACAGTGCTGGGACAGGAGCAAAGCACACTGCCAGACCCGTAGGTGTGGAAACAGTGAGAGGATGGGTGCTTATTGCCGAAGGCCTACAGTCACTGCTTTGGCTTTGGTGGGAGGGAGACCACGTGAGCAACTGCTTGGGTGATCAGAAATTAGGCCTAAATCACGAAACACTCCGGAGGACTCCGCTGCTCCATGTCAATGATCAATGTAAGGGGGGCAGACGAAAGCACGGCAGTGCAGGGGGTTTGGAATTCAGGGCAAATGGGACCCATCATTGTCAAACTGAGGTCACTGAGGCTTCTCCTACCAGTGAGTTTATAAAGAAAGAACAGCAGCAGCAAACTAATCCCAATATGACCGAATATGAATTGCTAATTAGCTACAGCTTCACAACATTAATACAGCTTAGATAACTGCCAGTCTTCATGGAGTCTATATCATAAGCTCAAACAAGTCATAACCAGGGCCCACCCACAAACTCTCATGTGTCCAAACTATTTTCCCCAGCTTGCATCTAACAGACTCCCAGAACAGGACTCCTCAGACTATAAAATTTTGTTTCCTTCATTAACATCTGTCAAGGCCAATGGATCAAATATTTATAGGAAACTGATGCTTAAATTATTGACAGTATACATGATCCAAACTTGCATATAAGACATGCAAATTGTTGCTCAGGGGTTGTGGTCAATTAAGCAGGCGCTCAATTATGCATGCAGGTGCTTAAAACATTTATTGTGTCTTCTCCTCCGCTGTGAATTTGTAAGAGCTGCCAGATGCATTGCGACGTTTATCTTGCTATAGAGAAAAGAAAACACAAGGGCCAGCTTCTCTGTCACCATTGAGATGCCTCTCGCACCATTCAGAATACTGTGGCTAAGCCTGGGGAGCTTTCTTTAATGACAAGGATGACATCACCGCCTACTTCACATTTCTGCCGCTCTCAGAAGTAGGTCAACACAAGGCTTCCCCCCCTTTCAATCAAGTCACGATAAAGGGGCACCATTAGCAGGCGGCGGGAGAACACCTCTCGGGAATTTCTATCAAATGAAACCAGCTCAATACTCGCTCCAAGCAGCACATTGACCAGCCTTTCGTAAAGCACACGCAGGGACTACAGCCCACAGGAACTCGCCAAGGCGGTCCGGTCAGCAGAGAGGCTGAATGCAGCCCCGTAAAATGTCAACTCATCACCGGGTAACAATTAGCAGCAGATCCGACAGCCTTTGCACGTCCCGAAATGCAAAAGGTTTGTCTCTTAAAAGATGGAATTCATTTTCCTGCTTCGGACATCCATGGAACATTGATTCAGCAGGTTCTTTAATCTGAACAGCACACAACTGAGAGAGGAGGGTCACACTCTCCCGGCAACAACTGGCGTTAAGGGCCTTGCTCAAGGGCCCAACGGTGACGTCACCCTGCTGACCGCAGGATTTGCATCAACAACCATCTGATCACAGTTCCAGCCGGATGCCCAGCAGAGTGACACACTAAAGCACCACCACCCAAGAGTACTACATCCTGAAACCTATTAACACAGACACTAACGGTGCTTTTCAACTGCCTTACGCAAACCATACAGCGAACTATCAGGTTTTCCCACTGCAAATTATCCAAGCGGTAACCACACTGACATGGCCCCTGCTTACTAGCATGACAAACTGAGCTGGTCGTTTCACCACCCTGACTGGTCGAAATGCAGGGAGATACCAGTGATCTGCATCAATATGCATGGATTATCTGACGAATAAGGGCCATATTCTGTATATTATTCATTATTAGTAGTATCGCGCATCACGATGTATTGATGCGTCCCAGTAACTCGGAACTTGAAAATTTCCAACAACCTAAAAAGAGTAGTCGAGAACAGCCGAACGGAATGGATTCGCAACGCAAATTTGTGCAAGCTAATGCTAATTACGCTTGCATTAGTTTGATACTAACGTAAGATGGCAATTCTCTCACACGTGCTAGCAGAAATTAGCACACAGAAAATTGATATTTGCTGTTCACATAGTGTACAAATGTACCTTCTGTTTTACGTCACTGTCGCTCAACAAAAATCCTGCAATGCCTTTACCAGGCTGACCCTTCCGCGGTGGAAAACTGCAGCAAGCTGGAAGTGCACTGTAACTGGACACTTCACAGCATGGTTCGAGTGTGGCTCAGTTCCTGGATGCCAGTGGAAAAAGCGCCATAAGAAACACAATGAACACTGACACCAAACTACCGTACATTATATCTCAAAAGCGCTAATTTACGGAGGCATGTGCCCTGACAAAATGTTGCCATGCTTTCCTACAATGAGGAAAAAAAAGCCAGTGTTTCCATTTTAATCCCTGTATGGTTAAACTACAAAAGCTTTAGGGCCACAGATTCACTAGCATATAGCTACTACATTTCCCATAGTGCTCCAGTATGACCCCAAGGCTGCTTGAACAGCTTATACCTCCTTGAACCCACAGATGTTGGAAAGAAGGAAAACTGGGCTCTACAAAGGTAGACATACATAAATATTTTACAGGAGATAAACCATATTACAGATAAGGTAATGCTAGTGCAAATGTTAAGGCTAGCTAGGTAGCCTTAACATTCAGCCTACCATGGGTTTATCAGCAAAAATGCACATTAGCCCATCAAATCAAAGGCAAAACATTTTTCAAATAAGAGGAGCACTGTATAAATTACTCAGACTTGTGTCACATAAAAGACAAAATCTTGCCACTACATATATTTTGTGTACTAAAATGCACAGAAAATAAACCTAAGGAAAGATTATCTGCATTTGCATGAATATGGGGTCTAGTTCCTAGGGAGGCCCTGTGTTTGTAAAGGCGGATGCCCCCGATGAGTGACGATGATGCTCACAAACCCTTTGCATGCAGTTTTGGCCAATGGTGTGAAACAGAGAGACTTCCTGTATTTCAATTTTCACGAACTCAAAGTTTGCATGATACATTTGAAGGAATCCATTTCTCACCGCCGGTGGCCATGGCAGGGTAAACCTTAAGGGCCATGCCCTTTAATTCTGCGTGCACCCAAATTGTGCACAACAATTCTAGAAATGCCCCAATACCTCTCAGGATGACCTGACGAGCCTGGCCTATTGGGCCCAAAGTAACGCAGAGGTGACGTGCCACACCATGACGTTCTGTAAACAGACAAATTCGTAAAGGTCGAAGAGGTCAGTCAGTGCACTGGGAACACAGACCCTTGCCGTAAAGTAATGCACGTCAGCATATTTGATCACTAATCCTCCTCAACCTCTCAAACAATAAGTGTAGCCTGTGTGTAACCTCAGCTTAAGCCTTTTACATCAGACATGGCGGGTTGCCACCCACAGATCCGGCAGTCATCTCTCTGCTTGATAATAGCTTTAAATGAACTGCACTCAGATGGGATAAGCATCCCTAGGCTTCGGCAAAACCACAAGTGAGCGTTTAGGACGAACGTCCAGCAGGAAATTAGAGAGGCCGATAATTTCAGGTGTGTTTCGGTTTAAGGCAAAAGTGAACTCTGAGGGAAGGGAAGGGCGAGAGGGGCTTTGAAAAATTCTGCAATCGTCCCCCACTGGGAGGGCGCCAGCTCAGCAGAATTCACGGCACAAGACTTCCCCCGTGGGAGAGGTTGGGGGTGTGGCTTCCTTTGAAGGGCAGCTCTTTATTGCCTGGGCTGTGGCTTCAACTGGTCTAAAGGTAACAGAGGGGAACCGAGCCTTGATCCCCTAGGGGTGATGCTCACTCTTCAGATGCCCCGTCGCTGCTCTGGGACAGTCTGATAAAATATGAAATTCCCAAATTTCATGCGACTGTGTCACATGTTTACACGCCCACCCCGCTACCACAGTGGGGAGATTCCTGCTGTTTTATCTAATAATCCAGAGAGAAACACAGATGCTAACTTGGCCAAAATTCTGCCGCAAACACATTTAAATACCAGTCTTCATCAAGAACATTCAAGAAAAAGGTATGAAAATACTGACACACATATACACATTATATAAAGAAAAAAATGTGTGTGTAAAGTTTTTCATAAGCATATACTATATCGCATTACCAATAAGCAGGGGTGCATATCAATGGTACACATTCGCCGTATAAAGCGTTATGCGCAGCAATTTCTGGTTGTAGCAGCGCAAATGGGTATTTATTTGTGCATTCCTGCTGTTGTGACGAGAAATCACCGTGCATTTTAACCTTTATGTGGCTAATTTGTACTTCTTTCGTGGTATACAGGCTAAAATGCAGTGATTTGATGAGCATGAGCACTATTCGGCGATTACGTAAAGGCGTAAACTAAGAGGTATAACTCAGAATAATAACAGTACAAACTATTTTTTAAACGGCACAAACTATTGAGACCGGTTCGGAGGCAGATGGGGGGCTAGCTTAACGGAATCACGTGACCATGTAAATAAGCAATATATCAGCACTGAAGCAGCACCGGACAGTGGCAAAACACAAACCGGCACAAACGATTGCGATCGGTTTGATCGGAATCAGACACAAATGGGAGAGGGGCAACCTTACACACATTAATATCTCAGAAACAAAAACAGCGCAAAGGATAGTTTTAACGGCACAAACGCAGCACACACGATTGCGATCGGTCTGGTGGAAATCACGGAGTGTGTTCAATGTCACGACTGGAGCTCTCACGCTGTTCACAACCAGGAAGGTATACTATTGGTTTTAACACACAATAAAAGATATATCGATTTGATGTCATGTATCTTGTTTTGAAAATATATCGGTATACAGAGAAAAGTCGATATACCGTCCAGCCCGAGGCGACAATAAAAGCTGCTGATGGGGGGTAGGGAAGCAATGGGTAAGCAGACGATCCACAGTCTCGCCCCTGAGAGAGATCAGCTTTTGTTTTTTGATGAATGCCTTTATCAAAAAATAAAGGTCTCTTAACAGCGTTACATAGTACTAAGTAGTGAGCTGCATGATACACAAAATTATGTATGAATGTAACGTGAACAACAGTCCGGTTCATACGAGTATGTTAGAGGTGAAAATGGAAATTAAATGAAATTAAAAATAAAAATGGCTTAGTGCAACTGTGCATTTGTCCCCCCTCACGAAGTCTTGGGGGGCAATTTTTACCCCTAGGTCATGGTTTTTAGTAGCATTCCGAGATTTCCTGTACCGTTTTTGCCCCCGTTAATTTCCTACAATGATATAGGGTCAGATGCCTAGCACAGCGAACAACAAACTGCCCCAAATACAAATTAAACAGAACAGCATAGAGAACATGGAACAAATTGTCTGAACAATTCAACAGGAACACAAAATTTGCTTAAAAAAAATTAAAAATAAAAAATTTGAGGGGGAACATTTTGACCTAAAAACTACCTCCTGTTTGGCTGTGACATTTCATACAGTTTATTTATGTTCATGAAAACTCAATTTATCATCTAAAGTAATTTTCTATTCACTGGGCCACCACACCACCCACTACAATGTAACAGACAGAGGGTGAACATCATCACCCAAAAGTACACAAATACAGGAGCTACAGAGGAGGAGTGCTACCCTTTCGCTTTAGAACAGATTCAGTTCTTTGTGAAATGCTGTAACAGATGTCATGAATTGTCTGTAGTGAGATACTGAGGGGGGGGGGGGTCTTCAATTCTTTGAGGAATGAAGGTGGAATCAACTTCACAATCTATGTTCTATAAAGGTTCAGTGATGCTTAGATCCTGGTCTTCATGAAACCTTTACTGAACCCGTTTAAGAGTATAAGAAACGCTGAGAAGCCTGAGTAGGCATCACAGGGCTGGTGGCAGTTCCTGTAAAATGCCCTCATATACCACAGCAGTTACTGGACCTAATGACTCCCAAGAGAAACTGCCCATACTGTGGGCTGACGGCATCTTTTCGCTTTCTGCAAACATCAACCTGTCCAGATGCAAGAAATGGGGACAATACATTATATTACCCTTTTTTATGATATTCTGAGGTTCAGGTTTTGAGCTCCTCGTACGAAGTTAAGCATTTCTGTGCAAAGGACTTTGATACAAATGGTTTCTGAACAGCAGTCTTGCTATATACAATGCAGGTTTATGAAGTTCACGATGTACCGTTTTTGTTGAATCTAGGTCACAGAGGTGCTCATGCAGTTCCAAAAAGTCTGTCCTTCTGCTGCATATAGAAGCCACACTGCTAAGTGTCCTTATGTCCCTGTCAGTATGCGAGCGCTCTTTGCTGATGCAGCTAGTCCGTGTTCAGCACAGGCCGTTTATGTGACCGCTGTATTTGCAATTACGGAGCTTATTATTGGGCTTGCTTGGAACTTTATTACTTATCTCACGTTGCTTTGAAAACTCACAAACCGCTGATTGTCAGACCTTTCATAGCTGACACATACAGCTATTTGGTATTCAACATAATATGACTCACTGTCACAGCTGTGTTTGTAATTGTGATTTAAGTTGTGGTTTAGTCATTTATCATGCACCGTTTCTGGTATGTTGTCCATCCTTGTTGCATGTGTATAATACGAATTAGAAAGAGCAATTACATTTTAAAATATAGCTCGTGCGAAGAACTATTTAACAGCAGCAAAACGGAACATTTCTTGGAAGGTCACATTATCAGATTCCTGCAATGGAAGACATTGCAGCGGCATAAATTTCATTATCACATATAATCACACATTACAATATGATGTGCGGCATGATTTCCGGCAGCAGTATCTGCCGAGAAGAGCATGTGGTATGAATGTTGGAGACAAAATTTCCATTGTGGTGGGACCATAGGCAACATGTAAGTCTTGCATTGTTCCCTAATATGAGGTATAATTAGGCTTCTGTGGCTCGAAGAATAAATGTATAGTATTAATGCAGATAGAGTGGCCTGATTTCAAAGTACATTTCCTAGAACATCCCAGTCTACATAACAGGCACCCCCACCCTCTGCCAACAGCACCAATCTGTGAGTCTCTAAGGCTGTGCTGCAAAGAGAAAACCACACCATTCTCAAAACGAGAATATGGACTGACCCACCAGTCTGGTGTCCACCCAACTTGCCACAAGTTAGCGGAATGTTCCTCAAAACGGACCTTAAATGGTTGGCTACAGGCACATCGAAAACCAAAACGAACGTCCATCTTCCAACTGCACCTCCAGTATGTGGCTGTAAGCGAGGCACCATAGCGCGCACACACACACACACACACACACACACACACACACACACACACACACACAATCAGCGTTTCAAAGATGCTGATTCACATCTGTGCATGTCTTTAGACTGCAGGAGGAAAGCCCCGACCCCAGCGGTGAGGAGGTGGAGGAACTGCACAGAGGTGCCCTAATAATTTAATATGCCAGAAGGAAGCCAACACCAGAATTAATTCACCGAATATGAAGGATTTTCAATAAGTATTAAAATGAATTAGTACGACTTTCAAATGGTCCTGCAAATGGACACATCTACATCTGCAGACGACTTGGAGTGGTTTTGAGGGAAATTGGCAGAAAATGACAGATAAGTGGGTATAAACTTTTTAAATCCGGATAGACCGGATTTCCCCTGCCTTATAATCCCACCCCCAAAAACCCATGTAAGTAGGCTTTAATACTCACGTCCGCAGCTAATGACTAATGCAGTCCTATGGCACCCACAAAACAGGCTGGACAGGGTAAGAACCAGAAAAATGTGAGGAATATTATGTAGCTGTTCATTTCTCCTCTTAACAGCCATCCTGAAATCGCCTGTCCTCCATGCTAAGTTCCACAATACGGCAGCAATGCAGTGAGCATGCAACACACCCTGATGAGTATTCGCTATGAGGGAGCACCCGCGCACACACATGCGAAACACGACTGCACGTGGGGATCACAGTGCACACGCACCATCTACTCAAGAGCATTCGGCCACAACCGCCTTGCAACAGCAGGCGAGAGAGACAAATACCAGTCACAGGCCAGACCTGTTCTGCATGTCACCAGGGTACTCAACCTGAACTGGTAACACAGGTAATACAGAACAAACATTAGCAGTGCTGGGGGGGGGGGGGGGGGGTTCTGTAAGCTAACAGCCTTTGTCATACGAAGACAGAGAGCCGCCACCTTTCACAGGGTCAGCATTCAGCTTCATTCTCACTGACCTACCAAACTGCCAGCCATGAAAATCCAGTCCAGCACATCTACCAGATCAGAGACTCCAAAGCCCCACCTTTCGAAAACAAATGAACAAATGGCAGACCAACAAAATACATTTAAAAATTAAAATATGAGCTGCTGTTTTTTTTTTTTTTTTGTTGGGCAGCATCATTAAATCCAAGGTTTCCAACCAAGTTCACAGTTTTCCGGCAAAAAAACATTCTAAGGCATTTACAAATAACATCCCTTTTTAAGGGAACTAGGCACCTTCATCAAGCTCTGCAAACTACGCTACATGCCAGCAGATATCCCTGTCCTGCCCAACTTCATCTACCAAACAGCACACACACCAGCAGCTGGACGTCCAGAGACACGACCGCAAAACTGCATTAAGGGTGTAACAGCAGTACCCATCTCTGTGTATATAAACCATTAGGGCACTTAGCTGCAATTTGCTGTGGAGGTGGGGGGGCTCCTGCGAGAGCCTGCTCCCTATCCCGTTATCCACACGGCAGATGGCTTAGCTAGCCACTAGCCTCAGAGTGCTGCCCCAGCAACAATCTATCCTGGGACGTCCCACTCAGGGCTCCATCTTCTCTCGAAATCCCATCCGCAGAATCACCACGATCTATTAGGCCTCATGACCAAACCATTTTAAGCACTGCGTTCGGCAAAAGGAGCTTACTGCACTTGTGGATAGAAACATCGGAGCACAATTACAGAATGACTACAGAATTACAAACTGAAGCTACATTGGCAGTAGTATTTTTTTATTATTTACATGCTTAACCTGCTTCTCTCTACAAAAGAAACTTGTCGAGGACCTTTTGGAAGCTGGTCTGGTAGAGGGTTTTTGGCTACAACTCAAATGTTCCATTACCCAGGAGGGAAAAAAACTGCATTATTCCATTTACATGCATGTAAGATGAAAGCCAGAAGATGGGGATGCATAAACTTAATTCTTCACATAAAACTGCAATTTCTGTGTTTCTTTAAGTCACTTTAATTTACAGGGCATGCACTTTCAGTCATGTGCTGGCATTAATACATTTATAAATTAACATTACTTTACGAGCCAAGGGAGAGACAGCATTAACAAGACCCCAAACAGATCTCATGAATGGAAAATAAAAAGCTATTGTACTTTGAAATGCCCACTTTCCCCTACAAACAGTGCTGACTCACCGCCAATTCATTACAGCAGGTATTAGCAGCACCTGTGTTTTTGAAAAAATTCTACAACCCATCTGTAATTCAGGATTTAGGTAACCGCCAACGTCAACAGCCTACAGTCCAGGCTGGTTTTGCTTCTAGCAAACATCCTAATGAATTAGGCCATAGTGGGGGGTTGATTATTAAATCATAGTATTAATGCAATCAAGAGTCTGAATTTCGTATGCAAGATCGGCTGTCTGTGCGGGCAAAAAAAAAAGGAAGTTTGTTTATTCACTTATGTTTATATGGCACAAGTGTCATTCTTATAAGTAACAGTAATTACCTTTAACTCCAGTGAAGATGAATTTCTATTCAGTTGGTAGAAAAGTGTCATATTTCATATGTAATATAAAAGGTCAGTATTTAACAATGACCCAAAGAAATTTTTCATCAAGTATGATTGTAAACTGGACTCTGGTTCTGACAAAGCTCATTTCATGCTTCATATGGACTACAGATAGCTGCTACAGGCTTATTTGCGTCGGATCTTAGGAAGCCCCCATCTAAAATAATATTAAAAAACACCCTCTTTGCAACATTTAAGTCACAGCAATGCATCTGGGGGCTGGGGAAACAAATTCAGCCCATAGTTAATGATGTGCGCAACATGGCTCATGGTACGATGCCTTACAGGGAGGAACGGCTGGCCGTTACGTGGGAAAAAGGAAGGGAAACTGCTGGCCAGTCAACAAGCTCTGGGTGTGTGTCTAAGCAAACAGACCCTTGAACAACCTCAACCTGTTTGCCAAAGTGCTGCTCCAATCCAGCAAGGTGCAAAACAGAAAAATGTTCACAGAGGCGTTACTAAGCTGCGTCAATCTGGGGTATGTTTCCCAAAAGCTTGCGTTAGCAACTTACAAAGTTGGACTCATTCAGTTGCACGGTTCCAAATATCTAAGTTGCTAACGTAGGGGAAACGCATCCCAGCAAGACAAATCACAGCAAATGAAGACATATACGCCAACTACCGTTAAATGCTACATTCTTCATGCAGCTGCAAATATGCTTCGTCCCTCCTCCTCTTCTCCCTCTCAAAATTTTGTATGGCAGCATCTCACTGCTGACATCTGAAAGCCCCCTCCTGGGAGGCTTCAGCAGAATGACACACGCAAAATATTATACCGTGAACATGAAGACTAGCACCTCACTTCCAAGCCCTGACACACAGGAAGCGATGTGGTCCTGTAGAAAGCTGACACACAAAAAGCATGCGCTGTCTGAGAAGGAAAGCTGGCCTGCGTGAGGCGCGGAGACATGCTGCACCCACGCAGCCCAATCAAGTTCCAGCGCAGGATTCACTGGGATGGGAATCCAGCACCTAATCTCTATATCAGGTAGGATCTCATTGAGCTGATCAGCACACTATTTTACCCAGTGTGGGTTAACTGGACACCAACGCTTTGAGAACTTGACCAATCAGCTTCAATCCCCAAGTTGATAAATTATTTACAAACCCTTTCAGTGCACTCTGTTTGTCTATTATAGAAATAACAGGGCTAAAGATAACAGGATGAACAAACTGAGAGAAATTACAGAAAAACTGACTTAATTACCAGTAGCCAATAAGTGTTTAAGAGCACAAAAAGAGGAGCCTCTTTCATTACACAAGCAAGCATTCAGTGTGGACAAATTAAAATTGTTTTCCCCTATAGTCCATTGTTCCCCAGCCCAGTCCTTGGGGACCCACAGACTGTCCACGTTTTTGCTCCCTCCCAGCTTCCAGTGGAGTCTGTTGGTCCCTGAGGAGCGGACTGGGAAACGTTGCTCTAAACCAGGGTTATTCAAATCACGGTCCTCGAGGTCTGAGCACTGCTGGTTTTCCAGCCTTCCTTTACCTGTCAATCAGGTGTGAAGCCTCTGACCAATCAGAATCAGTAATTATTAAACTGTCTACCTGGGAGAACTGAAAACAAGGCCTGGATTTGGAATCGAGGTCCAGATTTGAAGAACCCTGCTCTAAACAATAATCCATCCCTCAACATCTGAGGTAGCTCCAAGGTGAAGCGGCACCGCCCTCAAGTGATTTTCATTCGAACCAATTAATGCCTCCTCACATTTAATCAGCAAGTTAAACTGCTTGCAGGACTTTCAGGAAGACAGACGACCTAAACTCATTTGTAACTGAAAGCTACTCAAGCAACACTGCAAATCAAAACACTGCTCAGGGGTTAATTTGCCAAGGCCAAACTATTGCGCCTTACCATTTAGCAGAAGGCTGCGTGTGCACCTGCAATCAAAAAAGGAACCCAAAAGACACACGCGGCCACGGGGAAAAATGAGGCTGTTGGAAATGAAAGCAAAACTGCAAAGGGCAGGTTTCTCCTTAAGACGACCCAGCGAGACTCAGGCCAGCACCTCTACATACTAAATCATTCTGACTCCAGCTCAGGAACAGAGTGCAGACTTCAGCTGCAGCTGCTGCTGAAAACATCAAGGAACACAGTGAACTTCCCAGGAAGCACACAGCTATTTCTGATTCCACACCGTCCCCCATTTTTCACTCAGTTTCAGGTTAGTTAATGAGTCTGATCACTTACATTCCTTTAAATCCATTTACTCTATACGTTTTATATTAGTAGTGCGGCACCTATTTAGTCATCGACCTCCTCCTAGTTCATAAAGTTCGGTACTTCAAACATGAAGGATGCATCCCTTTCAGCTCCACATCACTGTCTTCCATTTTAAACTTCCACACAATTTCATTACTTTTAATGATGCCAAAATGATCTATCAGTTCTGCTCTTTTTTCGATCAGTACTTGCTTATGTTACGCTCATCAATGTTTTGCCGCAGCAGCATGAGTCTGAACAATTACTGAAACCGTCTCCCATTGTTCAGATGTTCCTCCCTGTCGTTTTTATTTAGGATGAGGCTCAACATGGAGTAAACTGACTGGCTGGCACCTACATTTTAGTCTTTTATCATCTGTATATAATATTATCAA
>JAODJW010000033.1:4570952-4585003 GCA_026777045.1 Hyperopisus bebe | reverse complement strand
AAAATTCCTTTACGTATTTACAATATCCACAGGGCGACATGTTAAAGCAGATTGTGTTCTGAATACAAAAACCTCATGACACAGTGGTCAACATTTTAAGGCTGCAGACACCAGAGAAAGGCACATCATACATGCTGTCTTGCATAGAACAGGTTGCCAAAAGCATTTCAATTACTTTCAGCCAAAATCCCTGCCTTCTTGCAAAAAGACTATAACGACATTCTAATACCACAGCACAAAAATCCACACACAGGATATGCAGAGCTTCACTAATGACTCAGACCTTAGGAAGGCCAGGAAGTGAAAACCAGGATGAAAAATATTTTAAGATGTTAGATGACTAACAGACAAGAGTTTAATGAGGTTTTAGGAGTCTGTGTTGGATGAGGCAGTGGGTAGCATGGGGGGGCTTTCAGGGAACAATCCCCCATACTGTCCCCTTCAGTGGTGGTGCTTCCACTCTGATTTTACTCATTTTGAAGAAGAAAAACTGTTTATAGAACACAATTATTTTTAAAAAAGAACCATTGCCAAAGTATTCATGCCCGCCTAAGGTTTTTGTAGCGAGTTGAAAAAGTAGTAATTTGCTGAACTGCAAAGAAAATAGAAATTGTAAATTAGTAGATACCAGCAGATAAAAATAAAAATTTCTAACTCGTCAACCCGCGCTTTGTTATTTCCTTCAAAAACAGAACTGAAATTAACCATTGATATGCAGAGATTTTTCCAATGGCCAGAACTATTGATCAATTTCACCATCATTTTCCCATAGATGCCTACAAAAAAAACACAGGTACCAAAAAAACTGCATAAAATTTGAGGAGATTTGTAGCAAAACCCACAATTAATGGTAGAAACTATCGAAATGAAAATGAGGCGCTGACTCATCGGGTCACTGGGGACCCCAACCACCATATTTCAAAAACCAAGATTATTTGGTATAAAAATAAGACTTATTAAATCTAACCTGGGCCAATTTTCAATTTTTACCTGCCTGTACATAGTAGGAGACATATAGGGCATGAAATCAAGTGTTTAACATTAAATTGTAAACTTTCCTGGTCGATTGAAAGCCTGCTCCATGTCACAGCATGAAACATGGATCTTAATCTCGCGGGATGGTAAATGGCAATGAGCCCCTGAGACTGCTGTGGAAGGCTACAAAGACCAGGGACTCTACATGAACAGCAGACTGGACTGGGCAGAAGGAGGTGCAGCACTGGAAAGGCCACAGCAGAACACTCTTTGAGGCGGCTCTGGTCCTTTCATGTGCGCAGCAACCTGCTAAAGACGTTTTTCCTGTCCACAGATGCTGGTAGCTCTATACCCTGTAACTCGAGGAAGAAAGATCAGTTCAGTTGATGCCAAAAGCCTGAACTAGGAGTTGGCGGTATGGGAGAAATATATCACGATATTTAAGGTAAGATCACGAGCCACGATCTTATCACAAATTCTATTTCATCTTGGTTTTTAAAATTATTTTGCAAGTTACTGAATAGTACAACTAAACATTCCATTACTTGAAAAATATAACCCTGTAAAGGCAACCAAACCTAAAAGAAAAAAATAGCAGCATACTCTTTCAGGTGTTTTCTTTTGAAGTGGTTGGACAAAAGGATTGTCAAGTTGCCGCCCGACTTGCGTACCTTACCTTGTCAGATTACTACTGTTTGCACCTTGTCTCTTTTGCAAAATCCCAACAAGTTCCATATTACCAATATCAAATTGTTTACTGACCAACTCCTCTATGTCATCCACGCCACTACATTGCCAAATAAGGAATGTGTTGCATGTTGAGTAGGGCTGGGCGATATGACCTCAAATCATGATTGACTGAACAAACGGGTTACCGCAAGGCATGTAAATAAATTACCGTAATTTAATATTTGTCTACATGTATAAAAAGACCCAAAACGAACACTGAAAGTGGACTACTTCATTACTATAAGAGGTAAGGAAGGAGCGTGCACTGATTACATGACAAACCATCTCAGGGATGAGAACCTGAGTGCAGCCGTGCGGCAGGTGATACCTCAGCACCACACTATTCCGAATGGAACAGTGTGAGTTTTCCTGGTGGCTGGAGCGCCAATCCTGCCACCAACTCCCAAATTTAAGTTGGAGGACCTCCTTGCAAGGTTGGATGTAGATTAACATCATACCGGGATGAAGCAATTGCAGGTTAATGGCCTTGGTCAAGGGCCCAAAGGAGTAGGACCACTCCTGACATTCACGGGATTTGAACCAGCAACTTTTCAATTGCTGGCACAGATCCCTATCCTAGAGTCACCACTCTGACCCAGATAACAATAAGCAAATTATTTAAACAGTATTTGTACGGGAATTATTGTGTCCCAAGCTTTTTGATCCATATAAGCCACCAATCATTATAACCGTGATCACTGTAAGCAGTTTCCATTGTATTCTAAATATCACTAGTGTTGAAATTGGTCTGTCGAAACGGATTTGGCTCACAAAACAGCTTTAGATGCATGTATGAGCCATAAAACTGCAACTGATAGTTTTGCACTACAGTGCAAATTCTAACGATATCTCAGTAAGGGCAGGTCGTGGAGACATTTTAATTGTTCACGATCTAATATCGTCACGTCACACACCCCTGGCATGAAAAACTGGAACCTGGACCCCTTACAGAGACACCTTTAGTCACTGGCTCACCCCACCACAGCGTGCTAAGTACTGCTGGTTTTTCCGGCCAACTGCCATCAGGCAATACAATGCCCCCCCGCCCGTGCCTCCCTCACACCAGACAATGCATTCATGGACAGCAATTAAAACACAGTTAAGTAGTCTGTTGCTGTCTATGTACCCAATAAGTACATCCATTAACTTACATTGTTCTGTTTATTCATTTTGATACAACCTTCGCTACAGCATGCATTTCTTTCCCCACTGTATGTGTATCCATACTTTGCTACTAGACACGAGGAAATTTCCCTTTAGCATTGATAGTTTGTCTATATAAAAGGGGCAAACACCAATAAAAGTCAAGGTTTAATGCAGGGGTGGCCAATCTTATCTGCAAAGGGCTAGCGTGTATGCAGGTTTTTGGGATAACCTATAGGTCAGCTGTTCAAACCCAGGTGTCAGGACTCTAATTAGTAATCTAATTAGGGAGATGCAATGACATCCTGCATACACAGCGGCCCTTTCTGGATAAGACTGGCCAGCCCTGGATTAATGAAATTCTGATTTAGCATACTCTAACTGGGTTTCACATGTTCCATAATAGCAAACTCCAAAAAAAAAAAAAAAAAACCCTCGAGAAAAAACCCGTCAATTTGAGCTTTCGCAATTGTACACAGTAAAAATACATCAAAAGCAATTGGGAAGTTACAAAATTAAAATCAAGAGGTTTTAAAAAACATCTTTTACAGTCCATTAATTGGAAAACAGTGCAATGAAATGTGCATTTCATTAGTGGCTGCAGGAGGACGGGAGGTCACTGTGGGCAGCCAATCCTTAGCGATAGAATTTGGGAAGCGGCACTCTGTATGTCATCCAGGCTTCTCTAAGCAGCAATCCCTCACACACCAAAGCATTTCCACAGCACTGAACAAACTCCTGCAGAAGCTGAACTACAGTATCTAATACCACCCTGATGCAGAGTCCATGGAGACACCCAGGCTAATAAGCTAATTAACTTTGGCCACAGCAGTCCTATTCTTCTACCACAGCCCAATCAAAACAAAGAACAATTATTCTGCTGATGGCCATTTATTTTATGAAATAATTATTGAAGCACTAACAACCAAGTGACTGATGGCCTAACAACCAAGTGACTGATGGCCTAACAACCAAGTGACTGATGGCGCGTACCTTAAAGCGCTCCATAAGCTATCATAATTTCAAATCTTGCAGCTCTCTTAAATCTAAACACTGACCCCTTTAAATGCCACATAGTTAACCTACAGTCCCATAATTACCCTTTAGGTCCCAAAGCTACACAATAGCATCTACTGATGTTATGTGCATACACTGAACAGAGCTAAAATTATTCCCAAATCTAGCAGATTGAAAAATGATGGGATGCCAGTATCCTAAGGAGGCTTAAAAAGTCAATAATGGAGACCCATCAGAAGACACGACAGAGCCAGCTTTCCTTTCCACACCAGACACTTAGACAAGATGTAGCAACTCTGCATCCAGGAAACACACACTCTGCGTTTATCCATGGTGATGCTGCTGTGTCCCCTTTCTGAAAGGGCTGCTAAATTCTTGCTTGGTTTCATTTCTCAAAACTCACAGACTAGGGCACTTGCACTTGTGGCAGATTTATGCAACTAGTTTTCATTACAGTGGAAGTTCAATTTGCTAAATACAATTATAAGTCTGGGCCTGAACGTCGCCTTCTAATCAATTTTAAATAACACTTGAGATCGGCGACTTGACATGACCTGAACACTGTGACTTGGGGCTCTGTCACAACAACCTGGGACTCAACTGAGATCTTCATTAAAGAAACTCATTTGTGACTCAACTCCATGCCTGGAACTCTATTCTTCACCTAACAAAATACTTATTAACCTTTCTGCCTTTGTTACTGCACCAGTGCACCATCAGAAGCCTCCCTTGCTAACTCTTGGAGAACTAGCATGAAGCATACTATTTGGGGAAAAAAATAGACTTAATTATGCTCAGCTATAAAATACTAAAAATCAACTGGACCTGAATATTGTAATATTCATATGGGAAGGAACCAAGGTGTCAAAATACAAGCGACTTGTAACTATGCTCTAATTATGTCTACGAGCAACAAACAGTGCCATGCAGTGTAATTTGGTGAAAGTTATATTATTTTGACGAAACATTCATTCTAAAATTTCTGGCTGAAATATTTTACCTTAAAAATTAAATTCAGGTGTCACAGTGGCTTAGAGATGAACAGTGCCACTTCACGTACAGCACTGGGTGTTCGAACCCTGTGTATAGATAACCCTGTATCTTCTCCTAGTGTTTGCATAGGTTCTCTCCCAGTACTCAGATTTCCTCCTACTGGTTGCAGTTAAGCAAATTGGTGTCTGAATTGCCTGTATTGAGCAGTGTGTGTTTAAGTGCATTCCAGGCAACAGAGAGGCCATCCAGAGTGTCCAGGTGCCCCAGACCCTTCCTAGGATGTGCTTCTGGCTTACTGGGATCCAGTCCTGGATGTTTCTCCAATTATACACTACCGAACAATTAATACATATTATTGCAACATTTAAGAGTTATATTTTCTGCCTCAAAGAAAACTAGTATTTCATTTCTTAATTTCATTCCAAAGAAAGGCCTCCGATATAATGCAGGTGAAATAAATTTAGGATTAGAAATAGGAATATATTCCATACTACGCAGAACATAAGTCTCAGAATTAAGTCAAAGCAAATCGGGCCAGAGCACTTGAACTGTATCTCTGAATAGTGGAGCTTAGTAAACAACTTCGCGGCTCGAAAATAAACCTTTGAACCCAGCGGGAAAATGTTCCACGCTTAGAAAAAGTGAGCAAGATTAATCATTAACACTTTAATGAATGATTATTGGAGAAACATACTACGAAATGTTCTACTGACAATTCTACTTTACCGAGACGCTCTTTCACCAAAAATAAATGGCTTACTTTTCAAAAGTAAATGAATTAGAATAAAAACACAGAAACCTTTCTATACCCAACCCAGGCAGTAGTGTGTTGCCCTATAAGAAGCAGGACTGGTTTAAAAGACCCCTCTGCAGGTTGTGATCATCTGGCCATAACAATACAATAATACTTTACTGTTGGGGCAATGAATATGACACCCAAAGAATTCAGTACATAAGACTATAAATGAAGGGGACACCCAGCACAGGTTGCCAGTTGCACACAGTCACACTGCAGAATATCCACCTGAACAGCATTTCAGGGCTGCAGAAGGAAACCAGTGGAAATACATTTAAATGTGGGAAAAACATTTAAGATCCATAAAACAAGTTAATCAAATCTTCAGTTAAATTACACCTTCATAGGCAGGATACAAGACATTACAGATGCACAATATATTGGTTAAGAACTTGGCTGGGGGAAGAAAAATAAAATAAAAAAATAATCAGTACCGGTCTGATGTGTGATTCTTGGGCAATATCACTTGCCGAGGGAGTATATTTGGGCATGGATGGTCAGGCTATGCACCTACCAATACTGTGAGTCTACCATGCATGTTTAGGAGGGCAGGAAGGGTTGGGGGCTTTGGTCTCTACCAAGGTTGAAACCAAACCCATACCCTTGTTGCTGGCATACTAAAAATGTTGTCAATATTCAAAGTTAGTGCATGAGCTAAAGACATTATTACTAAAATCTAAATGACTGCATTGGCTATCAGTCATTTTCCATAGTGGGGGATGAAGGATTTCATTGGCTCATTTACCACTGACGTTGCCACTTTCAATCTGAAGTATGGGACCCCACACCCCCTGATGGTTCAAGATCATAAAATCTGGCGAGGTGGGGAAATTTGACAATAAACCTTGATGAGCAAGGGGATCAATCACACAGTCCAAAAACAGCAAAAAACTCATCCGATACCGGTTCAAAACAGGACACAGCATTTCATTTTATAATATCCCCCAAAATAAGGGGTGGGTGGCAAGGACCAACTTGAGATTTTGTACAGGGCTGTGACATGTTTTTAATTCAATATTAAATCTGGCCTGCAGATTACTATTTAGTTTTCAACAGAATAAAAAAATATATCATTCAGCCAGTCTGGCAAGCCCAAGTGGCTCAGAGGTTAGCGATAGAGATTAGACAAAAAATATATAGGCTATCGCTATCTGTCAAAATTTCCATATCGCTGCACCATTACAAGATATTCATATCCTGTTTACACAAAGATCATGTACACAGTTTCAGAAGGTAACCATGTTTCACGGCAAAACCAAATCATTAATGTAACGTTCTAT
Organism: Hyperopisus bebe; assembly: GCA_026777045.1. NCBI lineage: Eukaryota > Metazoa > Chordata > Actinopteri > Osteoglossiformes > Mormyridae > Hyperopisus > Hyperopisus bebe. The sequence continues at coordinate 4,578,070 of JAODJW010000033.1, read as the reverse complement.
GAATGTAATAAACTTACAAAGCAACTAAAAGCAGAATACTTGTTAGCTGTTAGACAAATGATGTTACATTCTCTGCCAGCAAGTGGCCTATTACAAAAATTACATAAATTAATACATATTAAGTGGTTGTGACATTAAATGTGTGCATATAACACCTGAGGAATAACTTGGTAAAACATGGTGATTTTAGTATCTAACTGTAAATCCAAGTGCATAACATTAGTTTGTCCTAAATATTAAGTACAAAAAAAATCTGACTTGCATACATTCAGTTTAACCTAAATACTTTATTTTGCCCTTTAATTTTCTACAGCCCTGTTTGTCTTTAGAAGTCTATACTCAATGCCCATGCCACGAGCAGCTCTGCCTGCCTTGTGTATATCAGTGAAACAGGGTCTGTTGATGATGCGAGTGATAACGGTATAACTTTTCAAACAAGAAAATTTAAATCACAAGAGTCTATAACTATGAACATTTAGCTGACGGCGCTCCGACTTCTTAGGTTAGTGCTCTACGTCATTGCAAACGCAGAAATATCTGACAAAGCAAAGGGTGATTTACTGAAATCCCTGCCACAAGGCCTCATAACAGGGTTCACTCAGTGTAACTGACACACATTATAAATTTTCTAAAATTTAGTTTTTCCTTAAACAGATACACTTAACAGACCTTCCAAAAAAGGAATTAAAAAACAAACCTTCTCACTTCTCTTTCAGTGGTAAAAACCTAATTAGGAAACAGTCCACTATACTGCCACTAATATGAAACGTGTGATGCATTATGGGATTATGGGCTGGACAATATGATGATACATAAGCAAAATCTCAAGTTGCAACAGCACAGTACTTCATCTCATATAGTCGCCAAAAATAAGGATTTACTGGAATCCTTAGTACCGCGTTGTGTAGGATAAACACTGCCCATGCTAATTACTGAAAGGAAAGAGCAACCTATATTTCCTGCCATGTTTTAAAAGCAAGACACTCCCCTCTCTGAGGTTACGTGCATGAGCAGAACAGAGCAAAACTACATTAGCTATACAGACACACAAAACGTTAGGTTTGGTCATCAGCACTTTAATAGTGGTCAAACGCATTTCACAGTCAAATCAAAGAGCTAGTCAAATATTCCCCAGAAATCTATTTTACAATGCCAGATTTGTAGTCAAATTTACATCTGATAGCCATATCAGGAGGAAATTAATTCCAACCACTAAGATGTACTATACGCTGAACCAGGTATACAAATGTGGTTTCCGCCTCATATAGATATTATGTAATTGTCTCGTAGATAATTAAATCCACGCTCGTCAGCTAGTGGGCCAGTTTAATGCATGTGTGACTGTGAGGCGCATCATGCGGAGTTAACGTGATTTATGTGCGTGTGCATTGAAACAGACGATCCCTGCCTGCTTAAACAGAACAGCGATGGAATTAATCAAAGTGTTGCTACTACCATTGCTGAATAATGTAATACTTCATGGAGTGCACGGGAACAGACAGACAGTATGAAATAGCTGCACGCGGCGTATTAGATATCCAACTACAGGGCCATTAACCTGCCGCTCGAAAACTTATGCAACCATATTTTAACTGCGCTGGAAATGGGGGAGCAATACATAACGATCGTGTGCATCATTTTAACAAGTGTCACCGGGAAGACTCGCATCCCACATCCCTCAGACTGCCACAGTAGTTACACCTGTGTCGCCCAGTCTTGTTCATGTCAGAAATCCCCCCGGCGCAACATGTCGCTCCGCATCCAATATACTGGGGCAGGCCAGGTATTTATAACCAGGTATAAATTAACTATTTGCTAGCAGCTCGCCTGCCTTCATATATTATGCCAGATGCCAAGTTCTAGCTAAACGTCTTCAGCTGCTCCATACAAACAGATGACGTTTTTTTTCTTTCCATAATGCAAAGATGATTTTAACGCAATACACCTACATGTTTTGCGCCTCCTTTTAAACATGCACGTCGGATCGGAGCTTGCCGTGTAGCCTGTGATCATTAAAGCTACATCGGTCCGTCGCGAAAATTAGCCGGCAGGCTAGTCATCGTTAGCAGGCTAACGTCGCCTTTCGGGGGACGCATGAAGCGCACCGAGGCTAACGCTAGACGTGCGGGCGGGGACGGTCACCGTACCCAGCAGAAGCAGCTTCAGCTCCCTCCTGGAGTCCCGCTTGTCTCGGCGGAGCTGCTTATCGATCTCGGCGTTGATCCGCTTCGACTCCTTCGCCTCTTCGCTCAGGCAGCAAGCCATCATGGACTCTAAAGTCATCCCCCCGCCCGTTTTTAGGGAGCCCGTTTATATCGGGGCGTACTGCACACCGCTTACTTTTTTTTAATGTCCCCGGTCCCCGCTGCAAACCGGGGGAGGGAGATAAAGGGGGCTGGAGGGGGGCCGAGCGGCAGACGAGAATGGAGGGGAGCGGATCGCCTCCTGGTAACCAAGACCGCTCCGGCTTCAGCCCCGTACTGAGTGCAGCCGCCCGGCGGAGACCAGGGGAGGGGATACAAAAAAAAAATCTGATAATTTTCGAGTGAATGAGGCTGCGGGCCTAAGGCGCCTGGATCTGTTACCCGGCTGTAATGTTCGGCCAGCAGACGCCACTTTCCCAGCGCTTCTCCGAAACCTTTACCAGCACATTTTCCCTCCGTTGCCTTCTGCTCCTGGCGCTCCGGTGCCGTGTGGGTTTATTATTATTATTATTATAATTATATTATTATTATTTTCCCCTCACAAGCCCGAGTCCCGGAGGCTGCGGGAGACGGTGGTCCGCTGCCACATCCGCGCCGTTTCCCCGGCTTTTAAAAACGAGCCGCCCCAGAACCGAGCCCGAAATGCACGAGGAAAGCGCCCGTCGCGCTGTCCATTAGCTGCGCGCGCTTAGCGGCGAACTACACAAAAGCGCCGTCGACATTGTACAAAATGTTACGCTATATTGCAGGAAAACCTGCCTTTCCCCTTTCGGTATTAAGATATAAGCTCGTTATCTAACTCTCTAGGTACCTAATTACGGAGACGGTGGGATTCACTCGCCGTAAAAATGTAGCCCTACGAGACTCCGGGAGTTAATGCCGCTACTGATGCTAGCTAGCCGGAGAAAAGCGACCTTTATCGGCTCGGAGAATGTTCAGCCTTTTAACGTTTCGCAGGTGATGGATCCCGTCCGCGTCTCAGCCCCGTGGTGAGGTGACCACAGGAAGACACAATGACTGGCAAGCGGAGGGCAAATGGAGGCTGGGGCCGCGGCGCGGAGACTGGGACGGAGCGGGGGCGGGATGCGCGCTCCCTCCGAGGGCGGATTTTACCAGAGCGTCAAGTTTGGTCGCGGAACTCCAGCTCTCAGATCCCAACCATCGTCTTTTCCGGGCGTGTCAGTCGTGTAGCTAAATTCCCACTAAATGTCTGCTAATTAACATATCGGCTGATGGTGTCAAACCGACATCACAGGGTTCTGGTCGTCGAAAAAATATGCAATGAAGCAAAATGGACCACTGACTTGTTGTTGAGTCAGGGACCACAAAAATGCATAAATAAATAAATATATATTTGCTGGGATTTTTACATATTCGTTTCTGCCAGAGTGCCTGTGAGGTTGATTAAAGTGCCATGAAAACCTGGAGTTACGGTGAAATGAAATGGACTTGTTATTCAAAGTTATTGTTCATGTTTTCATTTATACCAGTGTCCTGTGCTAATTGAGATGATCTATTGCAATTACTGTAGCCATGCTACAGACGCTTGTGCAGGGCAGAAGACAATTAGTTAACTAGTTGCCATGAATCTGGAAAAACCAGAATCCTGGCATATTAATTTCCGAGGAGGGTCCTGTTTTTGTGCTCGAATATCTTAAGGCACTTAACATACATTGTTTTAGTCAAAATACCAACTGTACAAACTGTAGGTTATTAAGTGCAGGTTATGGCAGTAGAATACCAATGAAATGACACCTTCTGTAATAGCAATAACATAAGACCTACAAACCAGTCCGGTCGCTTCAGTTTTACATGTCGTGCGTTGACACTTCTTTGGAATGCGGTGGGCTGAGTTGCGTGACAAATTTCATAGCATTAAAAGGTGTGGTGATGATGTATCATTCTGATCCCTGCTGGCTGGAGGTCATCAGTGTCCTCAAAGATGGTTAGGGGCATGGCTGTCCTGCATCACCCTGCTGATAAATGGGTTTGATATTGCCTTGATGTCAAGGCCTAATTTTATCGCTATTGTTGGAACCCATTTACATTGGCACTAAAACAGTTCTTCTTATGAGTAAAACAGTGGTCAAAGTCATTTTTGCTTTGCATATACAAGCAAAAAGCACAGTCCACATTGTTGGTAGTCCTTTTACATGTTTACATGGTTTGTATGTCCTGTTCAGCCTTTTTAAGTCGCTATTTTAAACCCATCATGAGTAATTAAGTACCAAAAAAACAACTCAAATCTGCGGGTCAGAGTTGAGTGTCTAGCAGTCCTTATTAAGACTATCGCTGAATGCCTACTTCAGTGACCATGTACAGGCCTGAAATGGAAAGCTGAAACGGACAGACAGCAAAGCGAATTCAGAATGGTCAAAGTCTTTTCCAAACCTTGAGTTTCTGAATCGTGATGTGACAGGCAACAGGGCCATGAGACAAGTGGTAGCTCAAGCTTGGCTGAAAACATCAGCCAGTTGCTGCAAAGGAAAAATATGAGAATTTAAATTCCCAGGTTTTCCTCATTGCAGAAAAGAAAATTTTGTCACTGGTGTTTAAGTAGAAAGGAGCACCTTGAGGTATCATGACTACTTCTGCTGCTTCTTTCTGTGCATCGTTGATTGACTTTAATCTTTTTTAAATACCACGCAGAATTCTCTGGTAACAACAGAACACTAAATAGAACTCCTTTAAAGAATAAACTCAATTGCTAAAAATACTGCATATTTTAGAACAGAATAGATTCTAGTATGTTTTTCAAATTACATCAAAAATTGAAATACAAGTTGTTGATTTTTTCTAAAGAATGATATGCATTAAGATTAAAAAATGAAAATAACTACACGAGTCACACATCACAAATATGTAGATGCACACATGAGTGTCAGTTTAACATGACTGATAATGACTGGTTACCTGGATGCTTGATGCTGATGACTGGATGCAGAAGATTAAATCAGAAGCCAAGACCTAAATAGCCACTCTTTACCAACTAATGCACGCAAGATGTATGGCTTTCACCCCTGGGTTAGTGGACATTGAGCTGGGGGCCAGATTGCCCAAGTGTGAGGCAGTATTACAAAAAATGGTTATGGTGGTTCTGAAGTTGAAACAGCTGACTTGAGTAGAGAATAATCCCAGTAGGCTGAGATATGACAGCATAATAAACAGCCAAGATGGGAGAGGATATACCGGTGAGAGACCTGAGACAGTCCTTACCAAATCATAGCACAGCACACTTAATAAAGATGGCCACTCGCATTGTTAGGGTGATGACACCAACTGGCTGTCTCCCAAAACAGCTCTCTTGCCATGATTCACCTACCACAGACCTGGGCAATTATTTTCTGTGAAGGACCAAATTCAAGCTTCACCATGTGAGCAAGGGACCTTTTTTAACGATTATCTTCATGCCCATGAAAGCTACAACAGATTTTCTAGATTTTTAACATACATTTTTTAAAAAAAGATCTACATTCTGAATCAATTTTTACTTTTTCAAAAGGATCCTTTTTGCATATCAATATGGAAGTAACACTTGTAATTGCAATTGTAAATGGGACTTGAACATAAAACCTTACCTTTTTTCATTTTAATGATCATGTAGGTAAGTAAAAATAGCTCTGGCTGGCTTTTGCCCAGGTCTCACCTCACCCCTTAAACTACGAGATGGAGTATATATTTTTAAACTAGAATTGCTACATATTTTGAATCCTAATTCTGAGTAGGTATATTATTCCAAAAAAAGCAGAGCACTGTCTGACATGTTCTTTGTGCTCGAAGCAGTTGTTAGCACAAAACCACCTTGAGAAAAATGAATGAATGAGGAAGTTATGGAAGAAAATAATGTTTGTGAATTTCAATTTAAGGCTTTAAGGATGGGAAGCATATTAACAATTAGTTAATTTCTAATCTTAATTTCTAGTCATAGATGCATGCTTTCACATTTAACATTCCAGTTATTATTATTATTCACAATAATAATAATGATGATAATAATAACAATTGATGCTACACAGAGCCATTTATTTCAGTGAAACATTTCTTGAGGACAGTGTTTTTAATTCTTGTTAATATTCTTAGTGATTCTGTTAAGGGAAGATACTAGGAGCTGTGAATGTGGGTATTTTAGGTCTAATTTTACAGTTCAAACACATCAAAATGTCTGCCGTGTGATAAGAAGTATTGCTGAGCCAGTTGTGCAAATGATTTAAATTGTCCGCTGTGAATGAAATGTCAATAGACAGGGTGTTGTTTATTCCCCATTGGGAAAATTTGTGATCATCTGCAATAAGAATATTCTTGCTGTGTCAAATCGACACTGATAATAAGATTATGTACAGTTCTGATTTATGATAAGTGTGATTTCTGGGCAAATATTATAGAAAATATCACAGAGGGGAGAGCTTTGCCCAGACATGCATCTCAGCTCCTTCATCCTCCCATCTTTTGTACAGCAGAGAATGTTCTCTGTTCTGTTTTTTCACAACTACAAGGTTTAATCTGACTCTGAGAATCACTGAGGAAAGACTTAAAATGAAGTACAAATTAAGAGATGAAATGAATACATCTGAGATGCTTTGCTGAAGAAAATGCCAAACGCGTATCTGACATTCCAGAAAGATCAGGATATTGGTATGAGTTACACACATAATTTCAAGGTAATGTCCAATAAATTAGCAGCTCTCAATGGTCAGGATTTACCACCTAATATAAACTTATGCACTAGGCGGCAAATATTTCATCCACCCATCCAAGGATACAAGAAAGAGTTTCATATTGGGGGGAGGGACACAATCGAATTATTTAAATGCAAAGTTCTATTTCTTGGGAAGGATGAATGAAGCCACATTAAAAATATGGGGGGGGGGGGCGAGCACACACCCCCCCCCCCCCCCCCCCCCCCCCCCCCCCCCC
>JAODJW010000033.1:4527465-4548526 GCA_026777045.1 Hyperopisus bebe | reverse complement strand
ATGCTGGAAAAGGCGCATTGTTCATCACCAAACTGTTCTTGGATGGTTGGGAGAAGTTGCTCTTGGAGGATGTTTTGGTACCATTCTTATTTCATGGCTGTGTTCTTAGGTTCTTCAGCAATATTGTGAGCAAGCCCACTCCCTTGGCTGAGAAGCAACCCCACACATGAATGGTCTCAGGATGCTTTACTGTTGGCATGACACAGGACCGATGGTAGCGATCATCTTTTCTTCTCCAGACAATCGGAAAGGGGATTCATCAGAGACAATGACTTTACCCCAGTCCTCAGCCGTCCAATCCCTGTACCTGTTGCAGAATATTAGTCTGTCCCTGATGTTTTTCTTGGAGAGAAGTGGCTTCTTTGTTGCCCTTCTTGACACCAGGCCATCCTCTAAAAGTCTTCACGTCACTGTGCGTGCAGATACACTCACACCTGCCTGCTGCCATTCCTAAGCAAGCTCTGCACTGGTGGTGCCCCAATCCAGCAGCTGAATCAACTTTAGGAGACGGTCCTGGCGCTTGCTGGACTTTCTTGGGTGCCCTGAAACCTTCTTCACAACAACTGTACATCTCTTCATGAAGTTCTTGATGATCCAATAAATGATAGGTGCAATCTTACTAGCAACAATATCCTTGCCTGCGAAATGCTTTTTGTGCAAAGTAATGATGACTGAGCATATTTCCTTGCAGGTAACCATAGTGCAGGGGTGTCTCAAACTCTATCCCACATCATTAGCATCTCCAGCCCTCAGGCCGATGTGATACACATCTCTAAGCACTGCCAATGATCTGTATATTAAAGATACATATGAAGCAACTTCTAATGGTATATGATGATTCACCCCTATCGCAATGCAGTGCAATTCCAAATAATTTGATTCAACGCAATGCAATTCAACGCGCTACGATGCGATGCAAAAGAATATGATGCTATACAATTCAGTATGAGTAAAGCAGATACAGAAACAGTTTAGGGGAATCAATGTGTAAAATCCCTGGTCAAAAATTATTGGTCACATTTCTAAATAATGAAGGTATAGGGCCTCTACTAAAAATTATAAATTAATATATCAGATTTTACCGATGCAAAGTTCATCCCAACTTGTATCTGCAGCACTATTTGAATCGCATCGTGAACATTAATGCCAATCCATTGACGCAAACTGGTGAATCTTACCATCCCTAACAATCACCCACAAACCCACAGAAGTATGACAAAGATTTGGCTACAACTGAACAAAAGTATCTTTGCTTTTTCATCATACATCACCAATTAAATGCGAGCACCTTCCAGCTGAGCTGTCAGCTCGCCGCACTAGACCTCACCTGCTCATCTCTGATGCTGCTGTACAAAGATGGATCTGACACCCTCCAGTGGTACCGGGATACAGTGCTGCAGCTGCACCCTCACGTCTGCGAGATCCCATCAAGGTTTCCATGACCCACTACATCAGATGCTCTGATAATTCCTAGTCTGAAAGGTCTGAAATCGAAATCTCATCCATTTTTCGTCCTTGGTGCGAGCACGATGGGACTGGCTTCGTCCGAGCGTCAGGCACACAGAAGCCGTCCCCTTCAGAAGGTACTCAAAAGGCAGAGTTTGACTTTGGACAAAAAGTTTTGGTTGAGTTTGATAGAAAATGAAAGTCTGTTCTGTTGATATGGATCTCAGAGGTAAACATATAAAAATCTATCTAAATAAAATATAAGCAAAGGTGTTTTGACTGATACAGAAAGGCTTACCGGGTAAGCAGTCAACTGTTAGAACAAAGGATTTTAAAATCAGATATTTTGGTAATTTTTTTTAGAGTTATTATTCCATGAAAAATAAGATGTATTACGCAGTCTGCATTTTGGACAATGGCTTCCCCAGGGAACACTTTTGGGGTTAATGCATTAAACAGACACTGGAATACAGGCAGTTCAGCTCGTCAATTGTAAGCCAATCAGCTTTAATGAAAGAGGAAATACATTTACACCAATTCATGACCTTTATTGATAAAAGAATTCAATTTCTGCCAAGCAATGACTCATTTCCAGTTTATCAATTGTCTGCTAAAGCTTCCCATAGCTGGGCACACACCACAAAGCCAAAATATTATTTCTTCATTTGCATATGACTTACAATGTAGATTCTGGTTAGTTCACAAGTAATTTAAGAGATTTAGAGAAGGGCGATGCAGGGAGATGCAGCACGAAAGCCATCAAACATCAAAAACTGGAGGGTTTTGCACAAGAAAATGGGCAGAAATTCCAACAGAGAAGCACGGGAAGGTTGTCAGCACTTATTTGCAAGTTATAAAGCCTAAAGGACCTGCTTAGCACAGGATCCAAAAATGTCAGTCATTTCTAATCGATAAAAAGATACTCTTCCTGTGGTAATTAGCCATCAGAGTTAGATTCCTCTCTTCGTGCTCATTATTGATAAGCTGTAAACAGCTTAATTAACAGTTTTCCTGCACTGAATTTTAATAAGAGCCAATCCATCCGTCTTATAACCGTTTATTCTGCCAAGTATCACCTGGGGGGGCCTAACACAATGCTGAGGTACACCCAGGGGCACTGATGACGGGCGGGGGGGGTAGACATTCCCCACCCCATTGTTTATATGCTATCGTCCCATAGACCATTTGTGGGTGATTGTTGTCTGGTGTGAAGTTGCCAAAGTAACAGTGTATGTATATTGGCCATTGTCAATCAAAACGTTTTGTGTATTAAACCATTAGACAAATCACACCGAATGCCCCATCAATCATGGCTGGATAAGCTTTCTTTGCTCACTGTTTGGTCCCAGCCACTTTGAAGATCTCTCCGGTATCCGAGGGTACCAGTCTGTCCAAGGGTACACAAACACACACCTGTTATGGGCAACATATGGCCAAACACATGATTATATGACCAAAGCAGGTGGAGAAAACCTGCATAGGAACAATATGCCAACACTGCGCACACACACAGAGGGGGGATTTGAACCCACAACACTGCCAGTGCAAGGCAACAGCACTACCCACTGAGCCACAGAGGGCCCTGCCCCCCCATACTACTTGTGTTAGAAGGGCTCCACCTCAGGTTCCATTTTGACGTGGCCAAATACCTTCATCTGGATGATGGAACTAGATGGTTGGATATTTTGGTTGAAACTCAGCTGTAATTACTTCCCTTTCTCCTAATTCGCTACTTGAACAGCGATCATCTGCAGAATAATTTCTGCTCCCGCTGCTTTGCATTCCCTTTGCATTAGTGAGAACAGGAAGGGATCAGATGGTTGGTCATACATTATTAGAGCTGGCTACAGCAGGGGATAATGAAGCGGGAAGCTGAGATGGACTATGCGAGAATGGGAATTATGGGTAGGAGGGGCAGCATGACTGCGATGCTTTATTATAGTTTAATCTCTTCCAAAGATCATGCCGATTTGCAATCTTTTAAAATTGTTTCCTGGTGCTCTGAGACTGAGAAGGATCCCCAGTGAATAATGCAGATTACAGTACTATGGTATTTTTATTGTTTTATTTTATTGATCACTATAGCGGGTGTTTATCATAAATAACGTTACCCAGAAAAAAGCTTTTTAATAAAGCATATTACTTTAACTGTGATAAATGCATTTTATTCTTTTATTTTTTTAGGTTTAAAAGATAAAAGGAAAAAAAATTCTAAATGATATTATATTTGACATAATCTCAAGTCACTTTCACGCACACTGATGACTGACTTAAATTACACTACACTGTCCAACCCATTATATTGATAACAGGCAAGCATGGTATGTGCAGCCAATGAAGTCGAATATCAAAGTGATACTGAGAACAATATTTTTATTTACTCCATCACAAGGCAGACAAAGCTGCGTACACAAACACTGAGTTGCGTTAGAGCTTCTTTAGAGATTCCTTTATCCAAATTACGCTTTTTGACATTTTCAGCAGGAGGGAATCCTGGTGGCCGGCAGGAGAACGACAATTGGCTCTCCTCCTGAGGCCTCACATAAAGCTGAGGCAGGTGTGTCCTACACTGTTTGGAAAACACATACCATCCGAGATACTGCTCATGCTGAGCTCACTAAGAGCAAAAGATACATTGAGGGGCTGTTCGGAGCGGGGGGGGGGGGGTTGCGTCCCCTGCTGGCCACCCAATCCTGCTCAGATGACGATGGCATGCATCAAAGTGACAGGTTGTGGCAATTACACCAGCCTGGCCTCGCTACCCTGTCAAACCGACGGATGCCTCCGATTATGAAAAACAAAGACAGTGAGTGTGCATTTGTCACTGCAAGGTGCGTTTTGGCTGATATAAACATTCAGAATATTGGTCTAAAAGTGCAAAGTACTGGCTACCTTTTGCTTTACTAATATAGTGACGCTACTGGTTAATTTCTTGCTAAATATATGGGAGTGTTTATTTATAGAGGAGAGATGCACAGCTGAGAGAAAAGATGATGTCTATTATTGAATTAGAGCATTTTTTTAAATTCAGGTTTGTGATTCGGAGAAGTAATGTTTATTGCCATCGTACTGCCGTTTCCAGGAAAGTATGTTAAATGAATTTCAGGCCAAAGAATCTACCAATTTTATATTCAAACCACTTTTCATATATTTATAATTTCATATTAAATCACTTGTCTGCCGGATGGACACGGGTCCGAATTCCCATCGAACGTCACAAATCGCAGAAGGCAAACAAGCAATGGAGGTTTTATAGCCCAAAGAAAACCAGCAGCTGACTGCTCACACTTACATGCTTCAACCCTAAACTGCTCCAGCTGCCACAGCCGTCTGCCACCCCAAAGACAACTGCCGTGTTTGAGGAGGATGTTGGGCAGCACTGGGCACCCTCTACCATCTTGAGAGGAGGAGCGGGATTCGGGCGCGAGCTGGTGAAGTGAAGAGCGGGCTGTCGCTATCTGGGGGCCGCTGTCAGACACCACAGCCTGATAAGTATGAGCCAGAGCAGGCTTTCCATTTTCATTAAGAGCCCTGAAAGACGAGAGGCACTGGAGGGAAGCTGCTGTATGACAGGCAGGCTTGTCCATCTCTCACACGCACAGAGACACACACCCTCCAACGTGCAACACACACACACACTCCCACCCCGCACGCATTCCCACCTCACGGGAAAAGCATAATGCTGAAGACAGAGCAAAAAGAGGAAAGTAAGCTTCTATGATCGAAAAAATACTGGCAATATGAAGACATCATTCATTTATAAATATGTATCAGGGTGCAGACAATACAGCCCAAATAGGAACGTCAGACACTGTCCAAAGGATACTTTTCTTATTGTAAAAAAAGTTCTTCCATGAACACTTTTTCCTATAAGTTGGTTTGTTTGTATCATACTTTTGCTCCTTTTGGCCTAAATAATTTTTATCTGAAAAATGGAATTCCAGGCATGCAAGACTACCTTTTTCTGTGCCTGTTTTCAGAACCTGAAGTATGTTGTGTTGAAAATCAATAAAGTAATATAGTACATTTTCAATAGCAAATTTTGACTTCATCCCTTTATAAAAAACTACAGACATTTAAATGTTTGTTCTAAGAGATGGACTTTATACAATGATAATCTCTCAACCAAAGGCAGAACCTCACTGAACACAACTGTAAGCAACAAGTGTGATTTCACTTCTAAATCCAGAGCAGAGGAAACACTGCTTGGCAATGACCAATGACCAAGTTTTGCGTCTTTTGTTGTGAAATCGCCTTTTCTCCAAGAGCTGAATTGTGTCCTAAAGATCTGATTATATCTATAAGTGATGATCTGTTTTGTTCAAGGTTTGCTGCTCTCTGTCACCGGAGTCTCTCTTTTGATAGATGTTTCTCACCAGCGCCTTACTAATGGTGAACAGCATCTCACGCAGAATGTTCCCAATTAAAATTAACATGAGCCACAAAGTTCCCCGCTGTGTCACTGTGACTGTGCTCGTGTCTAAATTACTGCCACGCAGGCAGACCATTAACTACTGTGCCATATACAACAGAATTTTCTAGCAACGGTGTTTGAACAAACTTGGCACTGGACCATTTAAAACTACCAGGAAATGTGTTGGATAAATTTTACTAGGTAAATTCTTCACAGGCTATCAGATAGTAAATTCTGTGATAGACCTTGCTGTCAGACCTAATACATTAGCTAGAAGCAGAGATGAACAGGCGAGAACCAACCACGGTTTTGAATGGCAGTTAGTGAGACAGAACCATCTTCAGAACCACCATAAAGAGAGACACTTAAATAAACTGAAAAGGAATGTACCATATAATTGGGCCACTAACACAGATGACCTGATCGGACTAGCACAGATTACAGGTCAGATTACAGGTCAGATTACAGATTACAGGTCAGGCTTACAGAGGCCTCCGTATCACGTGCTTCTTTGTTGCCAAGGGGGACTCTCTCATTGGGCGAGAACATACACATGCACAAAGCAGCCTGTGCATGTGACTTACAGGGGAAGGGTACAAGGAACACATGACAGTCCACATTGTCAGAAAAAAAAGTACCAATTTGTACCACTGGGGCTGTACCCTCAAGGGTCTACCAGTTGTACCGTAGCTGTAGGGGAATGTACCTTATACCAAATTTAAGCAGAGGTGGAAATTTCAGGTCCAGAAAGTACAAATCCAGACCAAGATTTTGTTTCAACCAACCAGTTGAGTACTCTGTGACTGTGACTCTTTATGCTCAACTGGTTGGTTGAAAGTAAATCATGGTCTGGATTTTAATTTTCTGGACCTGAAATTGCCACCTCTGAATTTAAGGTACAGAAATGTACTCTGAGGAAGATATTTGTACCATTGAGGGTATTTTATTGTTGTTTGTGCCTTGGGGAAAAAAACTGTACCAAGGCTATATGCTTGTTTCAGGCTGTACAAGAAAGGACACTAAACATGACAGATATTCAAAAGGGCTTCCATTTCGGACAATTTAATCAAAGTAAATAGATAACACTTGACAGGGCACAGATAAGTAGTAACTGAGTTATTAATAAGTAAGTACAAATCATGAACAAATCATGAACAGATATAGCCACTAGTTGAAATAAAAGATGCCGTGATTCATTAAATGATGACCAAGCATGAGATGAGCATTTCACTTGGAACAGAATTAAAAGATATAGTAACAAATATAGTAACTGCTTGAAATAATTCATCATTAATGAATCGTGACACGTTTTAACACGAGATCAGTATGTAACTAAGACTTCGTTTGTGGCTAATCAATACATAAGTAATAGCATAATACCATATTATTTGTGACCCGTCAAGTAAAGTGTTACCAGTAATTACGATAAAATACAGATAAAACAATCTTTGCGAAACTGTATAAGTATTATGATAATCAATTCTAAAAAGATTGTTACTGCTGGAATAGCGCCCACCCCTGGCCTGGCCTTCGAGGTGTCATTCTGCACGTTTCCATTTACAGCACTTCTGCGATTCCTCCGAGACTCATTTGTCAGAGCTGTAAGGAGAGTCACGTCTTCAAACCTCACTCTCGCGCTGCTGCACCACCCACCTGACGTATGAACTTCGCTCATCACCAACACCACCGTGGTCGGATTATTCTGGAAGTGTCCCTGGACTCCAGACCTGCTGCCGGAAGGAGACGCAGTTTGCTGCAGGGTCTTCACCCTGAAAACGTATCTCACGCGATGTTCCCCGTCGCCACTGTCTGCTGCATCAGCACATGTACTAATCACATAAAAGCTCCATTGTATTGGAAAAACAGCCAGGCTAGAAACAGACAGAGCAACTGTCCTACGCAAAGGAAAATTGAATTGAACCAGAAATGTTACTTCTCTCACCTATTAGTCTTGTATCGACTTACAGAACAAAGCAATTACAAAACTACAGAACCAGCTGGACAAAGGAATCAGACCACAGTTTCCATAACCAGGTTTACAATGGCGCAAAACCGTGCATAGCACCCTCAAATTAAAAACATGCACCCTCAGGTAGAAGTCGATCAGTCAATGACTGTTACATGGATGCATATCGTGCCCCTCACTAATTTCACATGCACCCCTACTGATTTTGTTCTCGACCCAGCCCTACTTCTTTATGCCGTTGCTCCATTGCCCCTCCCTCAGTGCTCTCTGGAAAGGAGTCCACAAACAATAGCTCTTTATGTTGTGTTGGTGAGGAGAAGCCAGAATGAACGACACTGAGAGTGTAGTGAAGGACTCGGCCCCGTCAACAGGAGCCCCACAGAAAAGCCTGAAACAACAAAACAGCCACGCCCGCCACCCTCTAGAACCTAATTTTGCCGAAGCTCCAAACAGCAGACGCGGGCCCGTGGAAACAAAGAGGAATTAAATTGCTTTCTGCCGCTCACGGAGCATTAAAGGGGATGGCGGAGCTGTGTATATCAAACTCCATCAATGCAAACAATGTACGGACAGCCTGTGGGAATGATTGACAGTACTGCTGCTTTTCAAAAGGAGACTGTGACTAGATATCATTAAGGCATAAATTTGGTCTAAATAAGTAAAACACACACAAGAAAAGATTCAAGAACACAAAATTGTGATCTTTTGGATGTTGTTTCCTGTGAAGCTTGGTCATTTGTCACAGGAACACTTCTTCTGCACATGATGATGATAATAATAATAATAATAATAATAATAATAATAATAATAATAATTTGGCCCAATCAGAGTAATAACCTGCTTTTTTTTAAAGGTACCACAACGTTTAGCTAATGGCAGTCTTCTAATTACGGCGGTTTGACATTTAAGGCCAGACATTTCATCAATAATAACTTCTGTCCTTTTACACAAAGCCTTCCTCCGTTCTGAATATTAAATGGGATTTTCCCACAGTGAAGGATCCGTGATGGCGGGAGAGCGACGGCAGCACGACCCTCAGGATCACGAGTGTCAGAAAGGTGGCAGTTCAGCACAGCTCCTCGCAGAGGGTTTTCAGGGGAGGAAATAAAAACACCACCTGCCCCAAGCCGGGGGGGGGGGGGGGCGCTGCACTTACTCTGAGGTCCAGGTGTTTGGGTTTCTACGAGCTTTTTGTATTTCTGGCTGTGGTTCCTCAACCCAATCGTCAAACCGTCGAAACAGGTATCATGAGTGCATGAGACAAATCCCTCAAGAAAATCACAAGCATTAAGGATTTCAGAGCCATGTTTTTAATTCTCTTTCACAAAGACAATGTTTAACTCCATTCAACACCATCTTCCACTCTATAAAATCACAAAAGGAATTGTTAATTATTACTAAGACACTAACACATTTCTTTAGTAAGACTTGTTCATAATTAACTGGATTTAAGAGTTGTTTCGTGATTCAGATTTACATATGATCTGTACCCTCAAGGAATACTGAAAGTCAGCATCATCACCACAGATCTGCCCTGGTTCAAATAGCCTAAACATTCTTGTTGCCATTATGTTTCAACTCTTAGATAAAGGAGAAAAATACTATAAAGCTATCTTAAAGATACAACAGTTTGTTTTTTTTTTCTTTCATCTAGATATAATTTTATAGTTAAATGTTTGACAAACTTGTCCATCAATTTTCAAATCAATAAACATTAACAGAGTTATTTAATTTCAAGTACAGACAGCCTCCAGAACTCTATCTGCAGAATTGTTACGCTCTACATTTTTCTGTACATTTGCATCTTTCAGCAAAATGCTCATCTCCATTATATGGTACAGAACATTATGTAAATAACATTGATCTGCATGAAGGTTCCTATTTTTGTTACACTATTTGAAACAGTTGAAGTAAGTTTGCAGACCACAAGTATTTATCGGCAATTAATTACATGATTGCCGCATAGATTATACCGTGTTATAATGAGTCCTAGCAGTGCATGGTTTTGGTCACTGATACGACCAGGAAAGGAGAGTTTTCCAGCACAGCCCCAGACATCCATGGGACATTGATTTTGGGACTAAATCCGGTCGCCTATCATAGCCTTTATTTAGACCAAAAACATTTGAAAGTCCGCGAGACTTGGTTCAGATTTAGCCCAGGATGGACATCTATTTTGGACCACACACAGTCCTAATACAGCCATAAAAATCCAATTACATAGCAGCAAGCGGGCGATATCCCCATGAAAACCTGCATGTAACCATACAGTAAATGGGGTTTTGAGGGGACAGTCTGCTTTTCCAGCCCCTGTCCACC
The DNA here is from genome assembly GCA_026777045.1 of Hyperopisus bebe. NCBI lineage: Eukaryota > Metazoa > Chordata > Actinopteri > Osteoglossiformes > Mormyridae > Hyperopisus > Hyperopisus bebe. The sequence continues at coordinate 4,538,381 of JAODJW010000033.1, read as the reverse complement.
TGCTGCATGTCCTTTTTGCCCTTTTGTCCCCTTTTGACATCTTTTGCATGTGACAGTCACCGGTGCCTATAAGGGTAATGATAATATAACCATAGCAATGTTAATATCTCGCATCCTGTCAGCTCTCCTGCATCGACACTGACATCTTTTCAGCCAATTTCACCGTCGATGAGGAGTCTGTCAAAGCCATCCTTTTCAAAATCCTTTCATATGGTTTTTGCTGGGCGAGTTTAAACTGTGTTTATAGAATTAGCATTTGCCGATGTTAAGTCAACTTGACCATTCCTTGTTTCCTTGACATTGAGGACATTTGGCTGCCTTTAAAGATGGATGCATGGAGAAGTGCATGGATGGATGGACTTCTAGTTTAATTCTTTTAGCCCAGTTACACTTTAGCATGACTGTCAATTCAATTCAGATTACCACTAAAATTGAGTATATCTGAGAATATACTGAAACCAAAGCTGGCGAGCAGATCTGGCAGCTATAAATTTTGGTTTTGCTTAGTTAGAAATGAACCAAAATAAGGACAGTTCTTCTCCATCGTTCTCATTCTATGAATGTACGGCAAACATCTTTCATTGTTTAGAAGGTACGCTTATTATGAAGTTACGCACAGTAACTATGTTGCACATATAGCTATTTGCAATGAGACGATCCGTGGAGCACTTATACTGTCATATCTCAATTCATAAAGAAAAAATTGTAATTCACCCTAAACTGCAGGCTACCAAGTTTAAGAAGTGTAATGCAGCTGAATTTGGCCTTCAAAAAACAAATATTAAAAAAATCACTCATATAGCCTTTGAAAACGATGAATATGTCGCATTTGAAAGCATGACATACATTTACGAATAAATACTTCAGCTTTTCTGAGCATGAGCTGGGGCAATGCTGTAATTGGCCAGCTATGCACTGAGTATCTACTTCCATTATCTGCCCTCTGATGCTAATAAAAAATACACAATGTTAAGAGAAACCAGCCGTACATTTAAATCTACAACACAGACAAGCAACTGTTGCACTTAGAGGGAAAAGCGCTTCCATTCACCTAGCTATAATTCCCGTCGTAACGTCAAGACAGCACATTCTCGTCTATATCTCAATGGGCGACAAATCCTTTAAATTGAGGCTTGGATAAACCACAGATGCTGGAACATCTGCAAAACGGCATGCATATTGCAGTATTGATATTAGTTATGCCTGAGTGAACAATGCAAAATAGTCCTTTTAACATTTTAAAAGGAGTGGAAAAGGGCTAATGTACCCTTACGGACTTGGCATGGCCAAAGTACTTTAAATATTTTCACACTTGACAAAATGATCATTCAGACCAGGGCAAAGTAAAATTTAATCTAAACTCAATTTTCTCCATCTTTAAAACCTTCACCATGCATTTTCAATACAGTTACCAGCCTAATTCAAGGCAAAAACATCATTTAAGTTCCTTCATACCCTTAAAACAAACTGAATACATGGCACTTTGTTTTAGTTGAACTGAAGAGGTGGAAAAGCACAAAAACATTATCATTGGCAGACAGCTCAACGTCGCTGTGGTCACATCAGGCTCTGCTGTGTCTGGCTGTCTTAGGTTATCAGCCCTCTGCACTTCCATAAGCGGCATCCCACTGCGTCGCTGCTGCCTTTTTCTCAGGCTGTTTACTAAAAGACCCAGAGGAAGACCTGTCTGCAACCCAGAATGATCCCTCTGACGGCAAGAACGGCCATTCTGAATTTAATCAGAGAAGCGGGAATTTTTGAAATGCATCTTCAGCTGTAATTCAATCAAGAATCCAAACAAGGGATTCACACTAATTCAAGACAGACTGGAGTTATACCTCATTACAAAGTTGTAGTGCAGCCAACTAAATGACTTCATGCAAATCATCAGTAGACAATTATAAACAGCATAACAGTTTTAGGCAACACCTAACGCCATGTTTTAGTAATTTATAAACACATTCATAAGAAATAATACATTCATAAAGCATTACAAACAGCTTTAAATATTTATCAAAAGGCATGACACATTACATCATCTTTATTATGCATTATGAATGCTCTATGAAGCACTCATCTATAATGCACTATAGATACCTCTATAATACATTATAATAATGGCCGGCATAAGCATCAAAGATGCATTGTATTGCATTATGAGAGAGAAATGCAGTTATAATGCATAATAAAACATGGCTATAATATGTTGTACCTTTTTTATAAATATTTTTTGGCGTGTTTATAATGCTTTATGAATGTATAACGATGCATTACGAATGTGTTTATAAACATGGCCTTAAGTGAAGTTGTACCGTCTTTTATTAATGAGTTAGTACCATTTATAAGTGGCAAAAGGGTACCATAAAATCCCTGTGTGCTCATGGCTAGGTGTGTGCACAGCAGTACTGACCATTCCCTGTACTCCTCCATTACACCAAATGCCTGACTTGGGGAATCCTCTCCCAAGAGAGACTGCAGAAGGAAGAGGGTCAACGGGCATGAGATAGAAAGGTATAAAGAAAAAAAAAGCCTGAAGAGGAGAGCAGAGGGGAGGAGGCCGAAAGGGGGCCGAGGCGGGCCGAGCTGGATCGAAAATGGGTACAATCATGCCTGAAGAAAACAAACCTAAAGACCTAAGCAGAATTACTTAAAGCAAAAGTAATAATTATTCTCTAATTAGAGCTCCAGACCTAGAATGGGCACAATGACAGGGGTTACACTGGCTTTCAGGAGTCTGCAGAGGCATCCTGCACTCTAACAATGGCTTGATCTGCCTGTTAATTCGGCTCCATTCACTGAAGCCCGGGTTGAAAATCTCCCATGGTTTCTATACGCACCAGAAAAAAAGTAATTGTGCATGTAATGAGGATGAAGGGGAAGCGAGGGATAATGGCAGGAAACCCCACAGGTATCAATTCACCTCCTCCATTCTATTCAATTACTTTTTACCTGTCAAGATGGAAGATGCATGAACAAGGGGAGTGCGCATGGCGACGGCAGATACGTCGAGCCCCAGCAAAACGGGGTTCATTACCAGGCTCAGAATGGAAATGACATGAGGCCTGTCGCTTCGAGGCAGCGGTTTCCGGACTCAGGGATAATGCAGAACTCGTCTGATCCCCTTAAAAAGTCTCCCCCAAACTTCTGTACATCAGGAACAAGTGATGCAGGAATGACAGTCTAGAGGAGGATAAAGGAAGGAGAATGAGAAGAAAAAGGCAGGAAGCAAAGATGACAAGATATGAACGCAGGCGAAAGGAGCTGCAAATGAACGGCCTCTGGAGGCTTGAAGGTAGGATTAAGGAGGGTGAGAGATATGGGAGCTGAACGGACATAATGGGATTAGGGGACGCGGCAAATGGATGCTGACGAGAAAGGGGGATTAAAAGAGGCTGGCAGCCACAAAGCGGACATGTAAAAAAAAAGGGGGAATTAAAAGGTGAATGAAACCGTATGTGGGCATATGCCATCGCACAATGAGCAGGTTAGCAAATAAACCAATTAGGCAACCTGGCTTTGCCGAATTTAGCGTTAGTCCAAGTCTGGCAGTGGCGTGTCGAGCCACAGTCCGCACGACATGAACTTCCTGTGTAAACATGGGGCGGTTGACTGCACTTGGCAATAAATAATTAACACTGATCTGGGGAACATGAAATTGAATCTGAGAGTGTGGGATGCTGCCGCGCATTTAGTACAAAATCCTACTGCTTCTGGAGTCAATGTCCACTAAACCTGAAACTAGCTGGAACATCACAACCGGTTCATTTTCATTTTGCCTTATCGGGTTAAGGATAGAACGTGACGAGTGACGTAAAGGTGACACAGGCGGGTGCGGTGGTGGCAAAGCCGGAATAGTGGTTGGCATCAACAGCTATTAAAGTCCTTTGTGTGTAAAGCTGTAATGATGAACACATGGATGTAATATCAGGACCAGAAAATGACTCCTAATTACCGGCACACATAGCCTGCCCGTCATCTGCAAAACCAGGACATGCTCATGCATCCACATGAGGACATTCTGGAACGGCACTACAATCAACAGACAAGGAAAAAACAAATCCTGGAAGGTATTTGCCAAAATATGGTGCAATTTATGAAACTTATTAAAAACAACCTCATTGACAAGCCAGTCAAGCAACCGTATGAACCTCACGGAAAATCAATAGCATAGTGGAAGAAAACAGGACTAGGATGTCAGTTGAGAGAACTGCGCAAAGAAAAACATCCTAGAATGTTCCGGGAAATTAAGGAAGTTAAATGCTGCTGATGATAGAATTATTTGCTTTAGCTGGCTGTGGAGTTCATTAAAAGGAAAACCAGAACTAATTTTTACAGCTCACCTTCTTGTCGAATGCCGTTTCGACAACTGACAGTGGCAGCTCATAATTTCTGATTTAAGGAGAAAGTGCAGTATTATTTTCCCCAGACAGGCAGCGCCAACCGAAGGGAACGTCTGATAAAACATATTACAGCCCAGGATGATAGGAGCCGCAGGCGAAGCTGAAGGGAGAGAGGGGCCACACAGCAGAATTACTGAGAGCTTCTACGATGGGGAATGAAGTGAAAGAGATGATGGATCAGAAAAATCAGATCAACAGAAAATGTCCAGAACCCCTCTCTGGCAGCACATCTTAAATCAATTTCTTAACATTATCAAAAGCATTTTTGCATTTTATCTGTGTACTGTTTTCAAAAATTATGCCGCTGCTTCCCTTTTGAAAATTCTCTCTGAATTTAGTTACATCCAAACGAAATGGGAAGATTTACTAGTAATTCAGGGATGTTATGTGGGATGTGTGGCAAGATTAAACACATGGTAGGACTTGTGTGTTTATGCAATATGTTTCTGGCATGTCGACTGCTCTGGTCACATGACAAGGCCACATATATCAGCTGAGAGCCGGAGACAAGCGACCAAAATTGATCAGGACGCGGAAGGAAAGACCACAAAATGTAAAGCTCAACCAGACAAGGCACAAGGAGCGAAAGAAGAATCCATTATATTAAAGGGCAAAGCCTGTGATTTGATGCAATTTTCTAGAGGGTTCCAGTAACTCCAGCTGGTTGGGAAAAATGAGAAAATCCCCTCGAGTGAATTCTGATCAATAAAAGCCAGCACAGCTTTTAGGACACTCCCCAACCTGCTCATCTGTCGCGGTATTTCATTCAACAGCCTGAAAGTCAAGAGCTGCTATTGGCCTCGGTTTGGTTGTTTTGGGCACGACAACATCAAACCTGGTTCTGAAAACACAATAAAAACAAAATCACAAAAACAAAGCTACAGAGGTAGATTGTATTTACATGACAATAAATCACAAATTCAACCACAGTCCAGCCACTTATCCAATATGGGTGACAGGAATAAATAAAAATTACCGAACAAATATTTTCTACTGAATTATCTCGGAATACACAGCATCACTGGATTGTCTTTATGCAATGTGATTTTAATAACTATTTAACGAACCATTTTTAAAAAGCAAAAAACACTACTTGTGTTGTAATGAAAGCACAGGAAATAAATGTGGCTGCACACAACATCGTGTCGCACAATCCACCAATCACGTTCGTCTTTACGATAGGTGGGCGTGACTCCCTCACTACCACAGGTGTAATAAAAGCGCACACACACACACACACACACACACACACACACAGATTCTGCATCGGAGGAAGAGGCATTGAGCAGAGACACCTGTTCAGTTGAAAAATAATCCCCTTTGATTTTATGTGAACTGTGTGTTAATTAAGGGCTGAAGTAACATTGTGCATTGTGTGTCCTGCCTTCTCTAGTAGTTTAATTAAAGCTCTTCTGTTGGTGCAGCGGCCTAATATTAATTCACAGGTGTCTGCATCTACCTGTTGCCATGGCTACGTTAAGATACACCGTTTAACACTCTGCATTTTAATGGAAATGATTAATCTACATAACAGTGCCAGTGTTTCACTGCAACTGTAACAGCGTAATTGTGAATATTTTTAAAGCTAGGTTTAAAATAGGACACATTTGACTTTGAAAATAGCCTGCACAAAGCAGTTAATAAATTGGAGTAAATCACTGTCCAACGCGTATCAAATTCTTACAGATCAGAGGGAGCGGGAAGGACTAACTCGTCCTCGTTATACGTCATTCTTTGGGAGCTCAGCCTAGCAGCACTTATACCCAAATTGGATAAATAAATAAATGTGAAAAGTAATACCTTCTTTTCCTAAAAACTCAACTCAGAACAATAATATTGAGAAAAGCTTTACCCCCAAAAAATATCTAATTCGAGCCAGATGGATAGATACAATTCCCTTTTAGATTTAAAAAAAAAAAAAAGACAACTCCAGAAAAAAATTCCTGAGATGTTGAGAAGGGTTAGGGAAGAATTATCAGCCTGTTATCAGTCTATCGGAATCAAACCTCCAACCCTGTAAATGAGAGACAACAGTGCTACTAAACCACCGTACTGAACGAAAAAGAAGATACGATGGTCCATGTTACATGTCAGCTTCACCATCGGTAAATGTTTTCCACTACAGTTCATTTTCAAATAAATTATGTAGGATATTCAACACTTTTTTTTATAAGTTACGCTTTGTGTTACTGATTTTGCCCAACTGTAATGTTCTAAGCATGTTTATGTTGGGCTAGACTAGGCTATGCTGATGATAGGTTAGGTGTACTGTACTAAAATGCATTTATGTTTTATGCTATATACATTTCTTTTGTTCTGTTCAAGATTCAAGATCCTTTGTCACATACATAGTTATATGTAGTACAACACGCAGTGAAATGCATCCTGAACCAATCTTTTGTAGACTGTGCAAGTTAAAAATCCAATTATGCTAAGTTAAAGTGCAAAAGCTAAAATGCAAGCTAAAATGCGAGCAGAGAAGTATGTTCAAAATGAACGGTAACAGACATAAAAAGTGATCAGTGTAACAGTGCGGATATGGTGAGGGGTACAAGAGCACAATGTCCATCAAAGTGTGAGGTGCAATAGCATGTCCAGGTTCAGAGACCTTATGGCCTGGGTGTAGAAACTCCTGCTAAGTCTCACAGTCCTGGTCATGATGCTCCCGAGTCTCTTTCCTGATTTCAGGAGCTGAAACAGGCTGTCGTTGGGGTGGGATGTCCTTTATGATCCTGAAGGTCCTGCTCCTACATCTCCTGATGTAAACGTCCTGAAGAGATGGACGGGGCGTTCTGCTGCACGGATCACCCTCTGGAGGGCTTTGCGATCCTGAACATAGCTATTCCCGAACAAGGAAGTTCCGAGTCTGGATGCTCTCCACAGCGCCCAAGTTGAAAGTCCGTAGGGTCATTGGAGAGACCCTGAACGTCCTCAGCTGTCGCAAGGTGCACCTTACGGTAGTTTTGTCGGAATGTAACCCCATCGTAACCCGGGGAGGGGCTGCGTTTCCCATGGCTTATCTCCAGCACCTTCAGCTGGAATGACCACAGGCAAACACCTCCAAGAATTTTGGATCAGTCTCTGTGAATCTATGTGGAGCCCACTTCACGCTTTTCCCACACCTTAAATGGGGTTTAGTCACTCGTCAGTGTTATTCTCATGTAGGCTCATCAGTGTGTTTGACGCTGGTCTAACTCTGATGGTGTATGACCCTCTATGACTCAGCTAATGGGCAGATGGCCTAACATTCCCCAGAAGGTCACTGAAGTCCTGCCACAATAAACCATCCCCAAACCACCACTCTGCTTAACTGCTTGTGTGAGCTTCTTACTGCAGTACCACAGTAATTAAACAGCTGACTGTAATTATTACTTTATTTGGATCAAAGTTGGGGGGGGGGAGAGATGGTGGTAGTTAATCATTTTTCCACACCTGAAGATTGCAAGTGAAAACACAGTTTGTGTCATTTCTCCTACACTGCTTCCATATAGCATACCATATAGCTGGATCTACCATGTGGGAGACCTGGGGGCGCACCCAGGGGTCCTGCGTGTGGAGGCGCCTTTGAATATGCCTGACAAAAAAAAAAAAAAAAAAAAGATTAGTTGAAGGAAAGGTGCAGTAATCAGCCTATGAAGTACTGGCACATGCTCGCTGCCACTTGCAGAAAATAAAATTTGGGTGGTACACATGATTTGCAAGATGGATCTTGCTAGAACCTGAGACCATAGTGGGCATTAAAGGAAAAAAGCAGCAAGAGGGGCTAAATTCCTTAATGTGCAGAAAATAGAAATGTTTACAAAAAACAAAATCAAGACAATAGACACAAAGACTGTCATCATCCACGATTTTTACATCATCAGGAATTACCAGGAAGTTCCAGGCTAAAGGGGTGAGGGGGGCCTTATTTTACTGATGCCCAGGAACCAGGAAAGGTCTTAATCCAGCCATGAATCCAACTGCCAAAAATATCTGAATAACTGAACAGGAAACACTGGGAGCAAACACATTTTATGGAACCGTTTCTACCACTATCTGGTAAAGTTCATGACTCACAAATTCCATTCATTGATTTGTAACCAACAAAAAGCTCAGTCCAATTTCCTCTCCAGACCAATTTGTCTTGCCAGTGCAACAATCAAAAGACTTAATCTTGTTTGCACACAAAATGCTTCACCATCACCGAGCTACGATGGACTTTTCACAGCTGCATCATTATCACTAAAAAAAAAAAAAAAAAAAAAAAAACACTCTTTGGGGAGGGACCCACAGTGTGCAATGCAAGTAACTGTGAATTAGTCCGTTTAACTCATCATTACATGGAATATCGATATTTCAGAGAGTATCACTGTATGCATACGGTCAATAGGTTAAGCATACATTTGATCATCACATATGTCGTAAAACATTAGCTAAACAGGCAATAAAACCTGCGTAAACATTTAAACATTAAAAGCCTTACCTTGTATTGTGGCTACTCTAAACTCAACTATCAAGCATTAAAAAATAAAGTAACAACAGCTACCAATAAGTTCAAAGGATGGGTCATCCAAAAGCGATATTAAAGTAGTAGAAAAACCTTTCAGTCAAAGAGTGTAAAGGGAGACCCTGTCTGTCTTTTTTACTGTCTGGTCGCAGAAATGTCATATTTGACTTTCATAGAGCAAATGCTTCATGCTTTATGTTTGTGCAAAGAAAATATCCAGATTCAACCAGACTGTTTATCAATTATAAATAATCTATGATTATATCTATAAAAGTTATATATCTTAGGTTTTATAAGTTGTGGGTAGGGTCCCGCTAATCCGCTAACCTCTAATTAGCGAAGATAACTTGTTAGTTAGCGGATTAGTGTTTCTGCCAACTCTGAAAACCAAAAACAGCGGATCAATTAGCTTCCACTAAACTTAGTTCCGCTAAGTGTAAATCCGCTAACATTTTTTGGAGGTAAAGTGAATAACGTTTAACTGCCTAAAACGTAAGACCATACATATTCGTTCCTGATTGTTATAAACTGTTGCAGACATGCTCACAAGGCATGTTGTTGGCTGACATGTAAACACAAGGCGTGTTTGGTCAATAACTGGTTGCATTTAAGGTAGTCTGGGCTAAATATAAGTGAAGGAAGAAAGTCCATTTAAACTGGAGTACCCTGAAGTAAGATTGAGAACAGGGGCCTGCATCACAAAGCTGGATTTCTTGATTAGCCGGATAACTTGTCAGATTTAATGTGTGCTACTTTAAATAACATTTTTTTCAGTTAGCTGTGCTCACCACTGGGTTTTATCTACATTCATTTCTTATAACAATTGTTTTAATTAAAATTTGCTGAATTTTTCCAAATTAAGAAATTGAACTTCATAAAAAGTGATAATTTTATTAAAATATTAGCATAAATGTATATAAAACAGTGGCTAGCATGACTGCCTCAAGCTGGAGGCCAGGGTTCGAGTCTCCGGCCTGGCTCTGTGTGTATCAAGTTTGCATGTTCTCCCCCTGTTGTTCTGGGGATCTCTCCATGTATTCTGGCTTCCCCCACAGTCCAAAAATATGCTGAGGTGAAGTGGAGTTTCCAGATTGTTCATAGGAGCGAATAATGTGTGAATGGTGTGTGAGTGAACAATATCCCCCCCCACCCATCCTGGGTTGTTCCTTGCCTTGTGCCCATAGCTCTTGTGATAGGCTCTGGAGCGGAGATTGTAGTGAATGTATAATGACAAAAAGTTTCATTCCAAGTTTCATTTTAAGCAAAATATTTCCTTTTGTGCAGTGTGTTTAAACAGCAAACACATTCCTAATAATTCTGGTTTAAAAAGAAATCATAATTACTATCTTCCAGGCCAATTTATGTATTTCAGTTAAATATATTCAAGTTGTACCTCTATTTAATCTGAACTCTTCAAAATTCTGCATTCCACCGGCACCAAAATACCTCCAACAGAAGAACAATCAGACGCGGTAAATTTCTGTTGCGTGATTACAGCTTTTATTCTGAATGTTTTGCAAAAGCAGCCAAAAAGTCAATACAAAAGCAGCACATTGAGTAATTACAGGATCCAAGAAGAAACAGAATTTTTGTGCAACAGCCGTGACACGGCTAAGAAGATTACAGTCACGCCCCTTATCCTAGCTAGACCAATTCCTCAGGTTTATGGAGAAATTGTGCTTTTGGCCTCCATTAATAATAATACATTTTACTTATAAACGCACTTTACATTTTCGGAGAAAATCTCCAAGTGATATAAAACCTCAACAAATCTAAAAAAAACAAAGAGCTATAAAGCAAAAAGTTAGGAATGATAAAATCTGCTAAAAAGGAAGGTTTTAAGTCCTTTTTTTAAAACTGTCAGTAGATTGGGCTGCCCTGAGTGTGTCCGCAAGGGCATTATATAGGTGAGGCGCAGCAGCACAGAGGCCAGATCGCCCATCGTGCCAAGTTTAGCTCTGGGGGGGGGGGGGGGATGCAGGCGATTTAACTAAAGGCAGGACTCCACTCATGTCTGCCAATCAGCAGCC
>JAODJW010000033.1:4500947-4519938 GCA_026777045.1 Hyperopisus bebe | reverse complement strand
ATGTATGGTGGTCTAAAAAAATTCTCCATAGCTAAAAAGGCCAATTATATGCATGCACAATCTCGTTTTAGTTTTTTTTAAAAAATAATAAATAACTCCAATACCTCCTATGGACAGTTACGGGGAATACCTGAATCAGAAGATCGATGCTGTGCCTATTATGCAGAACTCATGGGTGCTGTGGTACCGTCTTCCAGTCCGGTAGTGATTACACACTTGATGTCTCTGGCTTCAACAGATTACTGTGGTATCCCGAGGTGGTGAGGAATGGTGGGAGTCGGCCGACTCACATGGCAGTCCGTCAGGGTGTCCCCGTCCAGGACCGAACAAAGGAAATTGATGATTTCAGGTGCAGGAGGGCGATGATGAAGGTGACACTGGAAGGCGTTCCCTGGCTGGGCGCTTTCAGAATGAGAACTGGTTTGTTAGAACAACAATTTCAGCATCAGTCTTACATTGATGTGATGTCAATAATATTTCTATTCAGGGCAAATGGCGTGAATACTTTTCCCTCTTCCACTGCTTATTGTGGTCAGGGTCACATGGTGGTGGGGGGGGGGGGGGGCGAATGGGATGCCTGTCATAAACAGTTCAATGAAAATTGGTAATTGAAATATTACATACACAAGCTCATGTGTAAAAGCCAGTAACATCCACCCATCCATCTGTCCATATTCTGTCACCACTTTTCCTTTGCAGGGTCTTGGGGGGTATCCCAAATGCTTTGGCTGCAAGGCATGGAACAACCAAGGATGAGGCACCAACCGATCACAGTGCACACTCACACATCACTCACACAGCATTTACACATCACTCACACACCATTCACACATCACTCACACACCATTCACACATCACTCACACACCATTCACACATCACTCACACCAACGGGCAATTTGGTAACGCTAATTCATCTTTGCGTGTTTTTGGACTGTGGGGGGAAACTGGAGTATCCGGAGGAAAGCCCACGATGACATGAGGAGAAGATGCAAACTCCACACACCTGAGCCCGAGTGCATAAAAACATGAAGTTTAAAAAGTGTACAGAGTGATATTATAACACAGTCCATGTGTCATGAAAATTCATATTTGCAGTAATAAACTAAAGACATCTGAGAAAGATAAATCAGATGTGGTTATCTGAAGTTTTTTATTTGTCATGGTCATAAAACTTTGACTAACGGAATGAGTCATGTGCTGCTTTTGTTCTCCATGCCGTACCTCTGACTAACAAACTGATCCTAATGTGCTGGTGTTTATTTGCTAATTCATATCAGCTGCCCTAGACTGTGGTTTTATAATGTCATTTTTGTGCACCATAATTTTGCCATAGAATTCCATGTTTCTTTATTTTGAGAGTTTTTATGTTGCTTTCAATGTAACAATAGAGAGCTGCTGGTACTATTAAACAGACAATGCCTTTCTTGAAATGGCTGGTTAATACAATGAAATGTAGTCTGTTCACATCGGGTTTTAAAATTTTCCTTATGTTTTGCTGTGCAGTTCGTTACCATTCTTTGAAGAACGGAGATGAATTTTTAAGTTGCATTTGCCGTCTTTTTTTTTTTGCATTTGTGCCCAGATCTCATACTATTTTACAGTTTTCTGAATATTTGTCAAAATATCATACAGTTATGCATATAGTTATGCATACAAGTTTAAGCCAGTCACACTCCACCTGCTGTTATGTCACCTGACAGATCCCACCAATGATACTCGTATCAAATACTTTTACAGGTATTTATTCTTGACTGATAATTAAATGTTGCAGTATGTTTATGATTAATTCCAGATTCGTATTATTTAATACTGCTGCAAAATGTGTGATGTACAAAAATGACAATTAATGAGCACTACTACTAAAACACTTGTATCTCCCTGAATGTAAACAATGTCCTTTCATCCCCAGTAACACAAACACAGCCATTTTCTGGTGAGCCTTTGTGTTACATGCATACAGGGCAATGTGGACTGTAGTGTGCAATGCAGCCATCTAAACTGCTGTTTGCCATTGTGTTTATGTACCTCAGAGTGCTTACTCGGTGCAAAATGTTGGGTTCATGAGACCTCTTCAGCTTTGCTGTGATGTCAGTGTTTGGTAACAACAGTAGGAGTTGTGATATCAGATATTGCTAGATTTAATTTCTAATTTTGAATTTAATTTTGAAGAAGCCGTTTCTCTATTTTTGCAGGATCTGGTCACTCTGAAGCTCTTTTTGGATGGCAGTTGGGTCACACAGACCTGCCATATGTGTCCCATAAGTTTTATTTTAAGTAGTAAAATTTCAGACTAAACAGCAACAGAAGTCTTTCTGTGAAAAATCCCAGAATGAGTCAGCAATGATTCTCACCATATTGTCATAATTATATATGGTTTATATATGTATATTGCATTGCTTATGAGATTGGAAGCAAAGATGAAGCTGTCAAGTTTTTAAGACAATGTATTATTTAGGGTTACAAGAAAGTTGGATCCAACCTCAGGTCTTTCGAGCAATACTTCATGCAGAATCTCAGATGGATGAGTGTCCTGCCGTTTCCATGGTAATGCTTAGTGTATGAAGCCTTTTTCATTAAAGCCTAATTTCCTATTATGGGTTGTTGTTAAAGGCAAATGTTACCAGGAATAGTCCATTACTCATATAAAATATTCAAGTTCAACTTTGTGATTAACTTAATATTGATATTAAATATTAAATATTTTGGTAACATTTTACTTAAAGCTCTCATTTATAATGCACTATAGATACCTTCATAATGCATTATAATGGTTGGTATAAGAATTAATAAAGCATAATAGTATCTTCTATTGACAGTCATAAGGCATTATAGTGTTGATTATAATTCTTCATAAGCTCCAATGAAGCTCTCATCTATAATGCACTATAGACACCTCCATAGATACATCTATGAATCTATGTATAGATACATTCATAGAAAGTGTTACCAATATTTCTTTGACAATCAGAAATTGGGGCAGCATGCAGCAATGGGTGGTGAGTGGCCCCCCGGGCAAAGCCTCTGTGCCTGTGAGCGGAAGGTTGCTGGTTTGAGCCCCCAAGCTCTGCTCTGCCAGATGGGGGGTTAGACAAAAAAAGAGTGTTTCCCCACAAGGATCCATGAAGTTATTTAATTAAAAAATGCACTAAATGCATTGTAATGGCCAGAAGGATCAGTGGGCGGCGCTGTTGCCCCCCACCTCCTGGGTGTGTGGAGTTTGCACGTTCTCCCTGGGTTTCCCTTGAGTCCTACAAAAATCCGCAGACATGCTGCCAGGCTAGTTGGCATCGCTAAATTGCCTGTAGTGTGATGGGCTGGCAATCTGACCAGGGTGCTGCCCAGCCTTGTGCCCGACATTGCCAGAGATGGGCTCCGGATCTCCATGCAACCCTGATTAGGATGGATAGATTTTTTCATTGTTAAAGTTCTCGTTGTTTGTGTGCTTGGTTTGTTGCCAGGTCAAATCTGGTTTGAGTCTAACGAATTACGGATTTGTTCTCACTTTTAACCCTTGTTGTCTACAACACTCATTTTACACTTTGAGCAAACTCAGCACTTATGCTGGATGTGGATGTATACTGGTGATTGTTACCGTAAAGATCCTAATAAATTTGCATGAGGGATATGGTGAACTTGCCTTTCCCTTTATCTGGACTGCCATCCATCACTTAATGCATGACGTTTCGACACGGAATTTCCCTTCTTATTTAAAGAAACACCAGGTCCAGTCTGTGGTCCAAAAAAAAACATGCTTTTGAAAGAAATCAGAATGTAATCAGCATTTTTAAAAATCTAAAAAATGTCACTTGATGTCTCCAATTTTTTTTAAAATACAGAGCCTCCAATATGCGTCACGTAAATGATAAAAGTAGCCCTGCAAACTAATCTTGTGCTGAGAGCCAGCGCCCATGACTTAGCACCTGCACTGCTGCGTCTTAATCCATTCATTTGAAATCCATAAACCGTGGTCCCCATGGAAACGCACAGGTCGCACTCCTCCTTCTACAAATACAAAACAACTCCTGTAGGGCTGTATTGAAACTGCCGCAACATAAAACACTAAACAGTCTTTGGCTTGTTATTATTATTACTCTCTCCAATAACAAGCACAAGGTTTACATGCAAAGTCGTTAGACACAGGATTATTGCCCTACTGGTTAACTTCCAAACTACTTTGACCCCAAACCAGCTTCTTTTTTGCCTCCCCCACAGTTGTTGAATTAGTCTATAAGCCATACTACCTCCTCGTATTCCAGTCTGTAAGCACTGTGATGCCAAAGACCTGTTTTCTCCACACAGAGTCCAAGCTTGAAATAGCAAAACCCTGCTTACATGCGACATGATCAGTGAGCACAATGGTCAGGGACACTTGATGGTATCTCAGAGAGTGTTAAACGTAGCAAGGGATTAAGGGGGAAAAAAAACAGGCTGAAAATGTCAAAACAGTTCTAAAACACCAATGACCTCAAATTTGACACAATAGTAGCGACACGATAATTTAACTCATTTGCTTTTAATCAAGGTATCACATACAATCACAGTCTGAAAAGTACAACAATAACCTATTAGAGTGTGTTGGCATGGCCCTCACACATACGTAGACGTTACAATCTAGCAAATGGACATTCACTTTACAACAGAACTGTAGCATTGAGAACTTGTTTAATTTCTTCAGACATAGCCTTCAGAAGAACAGACGTCTACCTCATCAGGCAAAATGTGATCATTTCAGTGTATAAGGATGCGCCCTATATTCAAGAACTTTGGCATTTCCTTCCAATAAATGTACAAAAGTTCTCTCTTTCGGTGTGACATTTCTACCTATGCCCTCGAGTAATTAAATATCCAGTATTCTTTGCATAAATATCTATTAATCTGTAGGCAGACAAAAATACTAGCACAGTCAGCGCACCATGCATCATTTCAGTATGAACTGTGAATCACAACCTGTACTGATGAGGCTAATCAAAATACAGCAGGATGGTTAAATTTCTAATTAACGAGGTAAAAAGTCACATGAACACACATTAAGGATTATGTGTAGGGACACTACAAATCAGATCTTTGTCCAAATATATATGACAGCATACAGTTAAGATAAGATTTCAGGCCAGTGTTTAATTTGATTTCATTACAGATTTCCAAGCATGTAATTGCATTTATTCTAATTTGGTTCAGCAAAGCTAGATTGTCACGTAAACTACAGGCTTGTTTTTATGGCACATGACGCTGTTTTAAGAGGATGCCAATCAAAACGACTGCCTTTCCCTGTAATATGTCTGCCATGGCACATCAAATAGCAAAAGTCATTCCTTATTGTCACCAAACAGTGTGACACCTCGCCTGATTAACGTCTGAACTACTTATTTTAAGAGGACCCTGGCATGCATGCATGCTACTGTCATGTGTGAGTAAGAATCAGAAGCCAAGTCAGATATAAGCAGGAATCATGTGTGAGCGTCTTAGTCAGTACAAAGATTTTACTATACGGTACACAGTCTACCTAAGCCACTCTTTTTAAGACCATTAGTTTTTCACTGCTACCATTAAAAGTTGACCCTACAGACAGGCACTTTTTTAAAAAACAACATCTTTAACAAACAACTTTTTAAACTTAATATACAGAGTACTGCTCAGTTTATCATAGCTGTAATGATCACGACCACACCGAGGAGATGACCTGAAGTTCAACACATCATAGGTTCACCTCACTCTACTCGATTTATTTTGATGGATGTTTCACGGAAATAAGAGCCCCTTAAGCAGAAACCAATCACAGCACACAACACTAAGCGTGGAGCAGAGCAGCCTTCATGAGGAAGGCACAAGCTTCACATCTGCTTGTGGCTCTGTCGAACGAGCCTTTTCCATCCCGATACACACTACTGACAAATACTGTTCCAGCCGAAGATTCTTATGACCTAAAATAACCTGAATGTGACAATCCAGGATTCGGCAGGACAAACAAAAGCAGTGGGTGATCTTTCCTCCGATTCAAACCTCTGCCAAGCTACTTATTTGTGCCTCGCCCTCCTGTAAGGACACGTTAGCACCAACTCGGGGGGGACCAGTTTTCCTCAGCAAACGGCTACAATAATCTAAAGCCGTGTGCCACGTCCCCAGGAGGTAATGAATGTGTGAGCGGTGGAGATAAAAGTGAGACCCGCCGGCCACCTAAGGCCAGACATTTGTTAGAAATAATTTTATTACAGGGCAGAATGAAAAATGAAACTAACCAACAATAACGCCCTCACTAGCTTCTATTTTTACACGCTTATTCACCTCCTTTGGGCACAGAGCAGACATCGGTCTAAGTCAAACTTCATATTAAAAATAGTATGTTTAAGGAAGTCAATCAGCTATAAAGTCAAAAGCACAAAAAATATATCGCAAAAAAAAATCACACCCAAGAAGCTTTGTGCTGGACGCTCCACAGATACAGTTTATAAAGGCAGAGAGATAAAATTAAAATCTCCAAAATGTTGGACAGCTACTTTATATTTTTGGTGAAAAAACTGAGGTGACATACATTACATAGTTTAAACATATACAGATTAAATTAAAATATTTTTGATGCAACATAATGAAATAATGTACAAATGTGCTGTTTAGTAAGGCTTATGGGTGACATTATTCATATTCTGTAATAACACTCCGATAATCAGGTAACTACTAGTCAAACTGAATCAGATTTAGATTAAGAAGCAGGCAAAAGGAGTCCCACTTGCAGACTCCCAAGGAGATTAAGACAGTGACATCGTTAAACCGTTCTCCAGGTTCCCAGTGGTTGGTTTTTGATACGCCACCCACCCTCCCCCAAAATCAGAGGTTGCGATCACAATCGAAGCTTGCATTTACACACCAGATTACAATGAGACATCAAAGGGCCTCAATGTTCAAAGAATTTGTTTCAACGAGAACGAATTGCGCACATGCATTCGGTCATCACTGTTGGCTGCGGCAAATTGTGTACAAAAAATAGATTCAATAAACTGTATCAAATACAGAGCACAGCATGCATGTGCCTTAAAATGTTGACTTGTGTTTTGATGAGATAGACATAAACTCTCTTGAAAATGTAAGCGTACATAACTAGAGTGTTCCTTTGATCCTATGACAAGAGAACACACATCTTCAAGCTTGGCAGATCTAAGGAGAACCAGGTCAATATATCCTGTCCTGGGGTTTTGACACACCTAGAGTCCAGAGAGGAGCTTCACCAGTGGAATCTCCCTTTCCCCCAGTAGAAGATCCCTCTTCAGACTCGTGCCCTTGTTGACCACCTTGATCTTGATGGCCAGGTTCTTCAACTGGGAGGAAGGCACAGAGTCAAAGAAAAAGTCCTCGTTGAAGATGGGGTTGCGGCTATTCTTGATTATGGTGCTCCTCTGCTTCTGCAGCTTGCCTGGGTTCAGGTAAATGGCCACGCAGCAGTTGATGCTCTTCGTGTCAAACAGCTTGTCGTACAAGTCTTCGGCCGCCAGGACACGGATCCGCAGACGGGCGGCACCGGGATCATAGTCGGTGCAGAGGCGCAGGCTGCCGCCCTTGTGCAGGTTTACCGTGTGCTCCCGGTGCTGCCGGTCTGGGCCCGGAAGGTGGTCCCCACCGAGAGCCGTGGGACAGTGGATCCGGCGCTGGACACAGGGACTGGGCTCGGCAGAGCTGCATTCATCTGTGGACAGGGAGCTGTGGCGGGCGAAGGTCCTCTTGGCTTTCACAACCTTAGCCTGCGTCTCGTGGGTGAGGATCTTGAGCAGCGAGGCAGAGCGGGACAGCAGCGGGGAGCTGAAGGGCGAGGATTCCGCCGAAGAGCAGGTGTCGCTCTCCCCGCCGCTGAAGTAGCGGTACGGGTTCATGTGAGCGGCGCCGAAGTCCGCCGGGTTCAGGTGGTTGCCCTCAGCGGCGCCCCTGCCTGCGGATTTGCGTTGGGAGTTGGGTGAAGTGGCGGGACTCGTATGGTCACTGTGGAAGAGGGACTCCTTCCTGCGAGTGTGGGGACTCTCCATCAGGGTGGCAAAGCCGTAGGACGTCTGCGTCTTTGGGACGTAGGGCAGGGACATGGCCGTCTGTGACTGAGGATCGGCGTTGGTGTCCCCAGCCACCGCTTCATCCGCCGTCTCGATCTGGATGATGTGGCGATTGGCCGCCTTCAAGAGGTTCTTGGTATCTCCTGCCAGCTTGCTGACCAGGCGGGGGCTGCCCTGGGGCTTCTTGCCACTGATGGGCTGCTCTGAGGTGGAAGGATGCGGAACATCCTTAGGCTTGGCGTCCAGTGTCTCCACCTCTGGGGGGCAGCTCACCAGCTTGGGAGGGATGAAGAAGTCGGGGATTTTGTCCGGCGTCAGGACGTTGCTGTAGACAGGGGCCTTGCCCTGCCTGTCCCCGCCATCTCCCTGACGTAGCACGTTACTCTCCACCGATCCACGGATCTTGTCCAGCACCCACATGCTTTCACAGGACTTTACTGGAGTTAAAAGATTGTCCTTCTCTGCAAACAGGGGCAGAAACAACCATTACAGACAAATACAAACATCTCTTTACTGCACCTCAAGTCTCACTGTGTTGCTCCGGCCTGCAAGTAAACTATGAATAGGACTTAAAATGTCAAGATGTTTACAATGCATGATGAACCCACGATTGACTATACATTCCTACCAGTCAAAACTTCACATCAAGTCCTCAATGATCCTCAAAATATACAAAAGTTCTTATTCAATAACCCTCAACCAAAAAAAAAATTACCAAGTTAAAAGTTTTGCATAGGCTCTCAAAGTGAAATTATTAATAATTATATAGATGACAACTTTCCACAGGAAGACACTGCCAGCTTGGCAAGAATACAGAGAAATGTCAAACTGTTTTGTTTATTATCAAGTTAAATTAGCTCAAAGACTTTGTCATAACTGGCTCCTGAACAAAGAAAACTGTCCTTCAGCTGATAAAAACAGGAAATGTGCAAACATGATGATTCTAAGGTGCCTTTATATCTGCGATCTGTTCCTGCCATACAGAAAGGTCAACATATCATTTCAAAATAGCACTCTTTGTCCTTTCACGTCCTTTTCTCATTCTGTGCTTATTTTACCCATATAATCTCAGTTCTCAATTCAAATTAACAATGTTATTTGTAATATCACAAAGCCTGTATATTAAAAAAATCTTACATCTTTATTTAATTTCTTTCCTTCCTTTTTCCCATTTTGCATTACTTTCTCTAATAATGTTTAACGTATCACAACACATCCATGTTGTGAAAGGTGCTATATAAAAATAAATTGGATTGAATTGAAACTTATTTCTCAAGTTTAAAAATAACTTGAATTGATTCATCCATCTTCTAACCACGTACCCAGTACAGGACTGTGGTAATTATGAATGTTTAAATAAATTATGTCTAAATGTTCTAAATCATTGCAATGTGTATTAGAATGCCCTGTGGGGGGGTCTCAATGTGCTGTGCCTTGTGATGGAGGGGCATTACATCCAGGACGTACACCAGTCATGCATCCCGTCCTGACTGGGGAAGGACAAACCAGGCATTATGTGCCTCTCCAGTATGTTGCTTTGATGAAAACCTGTTCCTAAATAAATAAATGTAGAGTAGAAAGTGCAAATTCCGCATACAGACATGCAGGGATGGGATTTCAACTCCCAGCACTTCGGATGTCAAGCAACAGAGTTGATTTATTCTTCAAGCATTTAAATATAGTAATAAGATACAACTCGCTAAGAATTAGTGGAGAGGGTATTCCGACATTCTGCAGGCCTATCTAAAGAATGTCAAGGCCGGCCTCGTCTGTCCCCGCTCTGGGTGATCTCTCCCCATTTGGCCAGCAGGCACTGCTGGACGTTCTGCTCTTCCCCCCTCTCTGTCCTTAGTCCTTCTTCCCTCATGTGCTTTCCTCACCTCCCAAACTGCTGCATAGCTCAGTGGGCAGAGCATGCAGCTCCCATGGAGAACCCGCTGGGTGTGGATTCAAAGCTCTTATGTCAGCTGCCCCTGTTTAATTATCGCATTTCCGTTCTCTGATGTTTAATTTTGTCTTTATTTCTCTGCCCTTGGTTCACCCTCCTCGTGTCCAGTTCTGGTTTTGTTTGGTACATTTTGATTCTGTCAGTCTAGTGTTCAGTTTGTGAGCAGTGTTCCTTAGTTTCAGTGTTTCTTAGAGTTTCCTAGTCCTGTGTTCGATAGAGTAATTATTCCATCTGTTTTCCCTGCACCCTTGCTATTGGTCGACTATCTGATGTTTCACTCCTGCTTCCTTGTTAACCCGGTTCTGTTTGTGTATTTACGTTCCCACCCGTGTTTATTTCTTCAGTGAGTCATTGTTTGTGTTATGTTACTGTGTGTTTGTAGTTCTGTCTGTTGCCTAGTCCTGCTCCCAGATTTTGCTCCGGTTACCTTGTTAGTCTTCAGTTTTCTTTGTGGTTAATTTATCTAGTCTCTTGCATCTCTTACTTGTGTTTCACTCCTCATGGTTCCTTTACTTTGTGGTTTTACCCTTGTGCTTCATTTTTATGACCTTCGGCCTGTGTTAGCTTTCTGTATGCATCTCTTATGTTAGACGGGTCGGCGCCGACCAGTGTCTTAAATCAGTCATAAAATACCCTCAGAATAATTATTTATCATCCAATTTGTTTCTTACTTCTTGCATACCTTGTAGGGCTTCCTTATTCATGAAAAGATTGGTTTTAATATTTTTGGTGTGGCTTTCTGGACCCTTGTTTTGATGGCATTCCTCTCGTTTGCAATAAAAAAAATTATGGTAAAATAAACCTCAAGAGAATTATATAAATAAACTGAAATGGTCATATCTTGCCTTGCATGTATGGGGATGCCTTGCCTTGATTTTGTTTTATTTTGTTTAAATAGAGATTCCTGACAAAGTCAAAAAGCTTTGATGAAGTACACAAATTTATGTGGTGCATTTATGCATTTTAAACGTACAAACGGGTCGGTGCTGATCCGAACATCAGATTAGATAGAATCTTGACCAGAGCATTTATAATGTAGTGATTTTTTTTTTTTTTAGTTTTGTTTAAATAGAGGTTCCTGACAAAGTCAAAAAGCCTTGATGCAGTACACAAATTACGCTTTTATGCTTTTATGCATTTTAAACTTACAAGCGGGTCGGTGTCGACCCGAACACCACAGGAAGGACAAATACACCCCTTTTGTCTTGGAGATGCAAGTGGCTTATGCACCTTCGTTCCGTCTGCACCATGTCACACTGCTGTGACAAACACTTACTTTGGCATTTTTGATCCTAATAAAATTCTTTTCAGGACAGAAAACGTCTGGCTTATGACTAAGCCCAGGGAGCACAAATCTGATTGCTAACATGAGGGAGGTCATGAGAAGCCCTTCAAAAACCTGGTTTTGCTGACCTGTGACTGTACCAGAGAATGTCAGAAGCCAAAGGTGAAGCACAGATCTAGTCCTTTGTAAATTACACTTGCTCGAGGGCCGAAATTACCACTACAGTTACATCTTTAAGGTTATGTCAGATAGCGGCAGTTTTGGTGGTTTCTGCCTTATGGTACCACCTGGCTTAGGAACCTACGTAGTAAAATTACAGAATTAAACCCCCCTCCCCCAGTTAGTTTGCTCCTGACCAGGCACGTAGCCAGTTTGAACCCTCTTCTAAACTCATTTTTGGCTTCGGGCCTGCCTGCTTATATTAAACAAGTTTAGGCACTTGTATTAAACAAACACCGTTGTTTATACTATTGCTCACAGAAAATTAAATGATGGATTACCCAGTAAATCCCAGTTGG
Source organism: Hyperopisus bebe (assembly GCA_026777045.1). NCBI lineage: Eukaryota > Metazoa > Chordata > Actinopteri > Osteoglossiformes > Mormyridae > Hyperopisus > Hyperopisus bebe. The sequence continues at coordinate 4,508,156 of JAODJW010000033.1, read as the reverse complement.
TTCGTATAGTTATATTCACATTAAGACCAGTATAGGCTTCATGGTGACTTCGTGACTATCCGTTTTGTTTAACGTGTCAATCACACATACAAAATATGTATAAATTAAGTGTTAGCGGGTTATGTGACTTAGAAAGGACGCACCTAATTACCGTTTGTATTATAAGGAAATACAAGAACGAACAATATAATCAATGCAAGCATCGGTACATGTAGAAATTTACTATACTCAAGGTGGATAATGCTAGCAACACTCGAATATATCATCTATGAATCATACACATACAAACTCTCCATCCTTCCGATTGTCTAGAATTCTGCCTTAGCTTCTTAAGCAATTACCGATTTTCTCTCGAATGATATTTCTGTTATGATGGCTTAGAAAATTCTACACGCACTGTAATTATATGTAATTCGGTTTCCATAAATGGTAAGAAAATTACTCCCAATCAGTTTGACTTTTAAAAAGCGGCGCAGATTTCGGGAAGTACGTGTGAATTTTCCGTGCGGTCTAGTTTTAGAGGGCAGCACGCAGGCAATTGCAGGTCGGATTATGTGGAACAATAAATATTTGCCCGAGACAGTAACTATAATTTTACTTACCCACGTTTGCTTTTTTGATTATACGTCGCAGTACCTCGTGGGTTCGAACATCTATATAGGAAAACTGCTCACAGGAGAAATAAGTTGTAAATTTCATGTGTCACTGTCATTGTGCTTACAGCACTCATTAGGTATTATTACCTATGCACTTAATTCTACATTGAATGAAACCTAAATGTGTTTTGTTTTAAAGTGAATTAACAGAACGATACACGGGGTAATAGTCTGTTCAACAAAATATAGCCCAACCAATATTTATGCAATAACTGCGTTTTATGGTTATCGTACAAGACAAATACAAAGGGGACGAAAAGATCTGGCGTCTATTAAAATTATTCGTTGCTTGAAGCGCTGTTTCGCATCGACACTTATTCACTTCGCCGATGATGCCGCTTCTAACTTGGTCAAAAATGCTGGGCACAGCCAGCGCACAAATAACGTAATCAGCGGCATCAAAAGTGGGGGAAAAACCCTCAAAAGGTCTCAGTTAAAACTTCAACTTTCCTGTTCTTTTATCATATGTTAAAATGATACATTTCACAGTAAGACTATAACATCACAACCTTTATAGTGTGTTTTATCGCTTATTGTACTATAAAAGCTGTATTTGCCCTTCACTTTAGCCCCACTTATAGGATTCACCGTAAGGGACTTACTGCGGGCTGGCAGGTGTCTGCAGCGCTGCTAACAGGCGTCTCCGCGGCTTCGTCACTTGCGCTGCATCCTTCCTTCCAACTTGTCGCAAACTCGCACCGCCAAGGCGGCTCTCGGCGCGTCCGCTGCCCGTTATATACGCAAACCGCGGCTGGCAGCTTTCCGTCAGCCAATCAGACAAGCGCAGCGTTTATCCTCAGGTAGCCGTCAGCATCCAGCGGTGTTTCCTATGCGCTTTCCAGAAGAAACACTTTACATAAAAAATAAAATCCCGCGTACGTCTTTCGATGCAGGTTCGGTAAACAGGCGATGTGACTGGGTCATAGTCCCAAAGAAAAACAAATCCATAACCAGTATGCATTCAGGCTTATCAACTTTGGTCAGCTGGCTGGAGTGAAATTTTCAATTCGAGACAAGTCTCGACCCATATGTGCACGCATTTGCATGTATGTAACGGTTTTATTACCATGTAAACAGTCTGTAGGGTTTGCAAACTACTCCAACGCTTTTGATGTAGCCAATTTTAGGTTTGTAAAGGAATGATACATATTTACCGCGAGATTTCTTGGTGAACGTGAGAGTCTGAAGGCTTGAGTGTCACGTCAGACTCGTGTTGGCCATCCTGTACATTATAATATGTTGCAAGAATCGCAAAACGTTAATGATCTCCGTTTTTTCCCCCCCTTCATGACCATTATAAGTATGTATGTGCCGACCGCTGTTCAACCGCTTAGCTTCTTGTTCAGCACTTTCTATGACGTTCCTAATTTCTGCTTACAGCTTACATTTGCTTTTTTTTACATTTCTAATTCATTTATCTGACACTTTTATCCATGGTGACTTACAGCGGAGGGAAAGGTTACAATTTGTGTGTGCTCCCTGGGATCTGAACCTATGACCTTCATATGGTTAGCACAATGACTTACGTGTCCTATACGAGCTCAACCACAATAGAATATGTCTTTAATATGAATCTGGTGTTCAGGCATAACTCATTGGTTCACAAATGTCCCGTTTACACATGGTTTTAAAACAAGTCTTGGGCGATCGGATCACAAGTGGACAACGATAAATACAAGTGTAAACGACCACCAAGATGCGTTGTAATCAGATTATACAAACCACTTGTTGAGGTGGTCTGGGATGCATTTCATCGCATATGTTTTGTAGGATAAATGTTTGACATCTTTGTTGGGGATGCATTAAGAAACTGCATGGAGTCATTTGACCTTCTAGCAGAAGTGACACAGGCAATAAGGAGATCTAAACACGTGGTAAGTTTGGCACCTTGGAGACGCATGATAAACAGGATAAACGACGATGAGGCTACTGCCCACCTGTAATGCGATCGCCAAGACGCATTTCAAAACCAAGCGTAAAAAGGGCCCAAGGGTGGCATTCAGTTTTATACAACAGCTGCAGAACCATTTGATTGTCCATTTTGACAACACAAAGCATTCTGTATTTCAGGAAAAAAAAAAACATTAATTAACCTTTCAATCAAATGTGATAAGTTTGGGTGGCTGCACTCAGTCTGAATAGATACAAAAGCACACATTAAGCCTGTGTTTTAGTAGATAATGTGCATAGTGGGTGATTGATTCAGAAAACCCACACAATATGGAAACTTAAAAAAAAAATTCAAAAGACATCCAATGTACCATTTTCTCTGGCTGCTGTCTATTTACAGTTTGTTGCCATTGGCAACAGAAGCACCCATTTCCAAGCATTTGGCGATAAGTAGCCATTCTTCCTCGTCACTCTGTGTGAGGCCTGGTGTTTGGAAGCGTGGCGTCCATCCAGCATTCCAGGCGTCTCTTTCTCTTTCACACGAAAAACGCCAGAAGGAACTGAACATCCCACCGAATGCAGCATTTCTGGGTCATGCGACCCCTCGACACGAGGCCGGCGGAGGAGGTAAGATCCACAGGTTCTTCCATAATCGCCAGACAAACAAGTTGCAAGAAAATTGACTCAAGCAGCATAATGTACATACACACACACACTGATTTACCTAAAGACAAAAGTCACAAAAAAAAAAAAAAAAAATGCTGCAAATGTCCTGCGTCCTACTAACAGAGACTCTGCATCATATCCCTGGTGTTTCACACTAGTGATGAATTATTAACAAACACGGATATTTAACACCACTGCTTTGAATGAAGAGTCAAGCACTTTGGCGTTCAACAAATCCCTAGCCTGTAAAACACTGTAATGCAGAAATGGAAAACTCAAGTAGATGAGGCTTAACTAGTCCAGGGGAGACTGGACATGAATCTATTCCTAAAGCACTACCATCACCACTCAGCTCTATTCCAAACAGCCACTTTATTGAATATCATGTGTTGGTGTGAAAATGGGTCCTACCATTAAAATGGCAGAGGTTGCAAATTCAGGTTCAGGAAGTAAAAATCCAGAGAACAGCTTTCCCTCAGTTCTCAGAAAGAAAAGGCACATTTAATACAACTCAATGGGAAGCGTGCAGGAGGGAAGTTAGTGCGTCAGGATCGCTATAAATTTAAAAAAAAAAAAAAAAAAAAAAAAGGGTTGCTTTTTTTGGTCATGAAGTTTAGGTGAAATGAGATTGAGCCCATAATCCCTTTAATAAAGCAAATGTTTTTCATTTCACTGCACAAACACACACACACACACACTCTTGCCCCTTAAGGCTGTGTACCCCATTTTCAGTGATCCAACCTTAAGTGTGATTAAACGGACCTCAAATTTCAATCCATAAAGCATCTACCTAAACCAAAAGAACCAGAGATATGCCTTTCACTGCCCTCTACAGGCTAAAGAAGGTAGCTCACAGGGTCAAACCCAGGCCTTCTGTCAGACAATACAAGACCAGTTTAACTACGGGTATTAAAGAACACCAGTCATCAGAACTGGTGGCGGCTAGCAGATTTAAAATGAAGAAGCCTTGCACCCGAAACATTTTTGTATACTTTGAAACTGCAGTTGGACCCCCAGTTCCGATTAATTCTCTAGTGTACTCCACCATACCCAGAAACCATGTCAGAAAACTCATTTTAAAAAGGACGAGGATTCTTCTAATAAAGATCTTTATTTCAGTTTTAAATAGATTTACAAACCATATGAAAAAAAGGAAAAATATGTTCACATGTGCATATCAATATTAAGGTAGATATTGTAAACAGTCGAAGCAGAGGAGAGAGGTCATGAAACTGTGAGAAATGGCAGAATTGTTTTAAAATCCTGAGCTTTTAGTTTTGCAAAGTTGTAGCTTAAGATCCCATACAGATGCAGAGACCAATACTCTCTATAAAAAAAAATAAAAAAACTAAGATTTATAACCCTGCACCTTCACAAATTCACACCCAGCAAAAATACACACTTTGTTCAAAGAGAAGGGCTTTAGCTTGGGGACTCCTAAGAAAATCCTGCGATAACTATGCTTATTCAAATCCTGAATTACAGGTGAAAACCAAACAGGATATCTGCAAGGTAGATGCTTGTAAGGATTCCCAACATTTCTTAAAAGAGCTTGAAGCAATTCATGACTCTGCATGTTTGAAGTGAGGCACAAGTCATGTTTCAATAACACTTAAATCAAGCAAAAGGATAATTAGCCATCACTGTTCTGTGAGCCCAAAGACAGCCCTGCACCCACAACACAAATCCCGGTCAATTAGACTTTTTCCAAATAATGTTTCATGATACGCATATGAGAAGCAAATTTATCCACATTGTTGGGTTTTTAGGTGTAAGCACCAATTACATAGCTACACGCCATTTTGACCAGCCAGACATCTGTGAGGGAAGAAAGGGGGGACAAGCTGATCAAATCACACACGCCAAAACAGGAGGGAACACCGGAAGACGCTGATTTTTAAAACCCCCTTGGGCATATAGAGAGTTCAGTGAAGAGTTTGTACTTTAAAGTTTTGTCCAGTTTAATGAACAATGGGGAGGGTGTAGCCCTTGTAGGCAAGAAGCTTGCATCTGCAAATGGTTTCTCCTGATGACACTGGCCCACATTTAAGGGATCACTCCCAGTACGCACTCGCGCCACTGCTAGAAGCTCGACAATCCAACGCTGCTCAACCAGTGGGGTACTTGTGGGGACACGCCTGGAACCCCGGCTAGCATAAAAAGCTCAGACTGTTTGTCACAGGCATGGCCGCTGACCATCTCGCACTCTTGGTGCTTGTGTGGGTCTTCCTCATCATGCAGAAGAAGAAAAAAAACAAGACATTCCAGGCTATTGCTTGCTTTCTGATGAATGAGACACGGTTTCTATTTGAGAGTTTGATACAAGACCTTCACGCCGCTCTATTCCAGCACAATCAGTAGCTAGTCCCACATAACCAGCCAATAGGATCATGCCCCCACACTCACTCTTTCACAGACTTAAGGCTTTTTCTCTTCTGCAAGCTGTAACCTCTGACAAGCCAGAGTAGCAAGGAGCAAAAATACAAAATGTGCAAATATCGGCTGAAGGAGCTGCTTAGTACACAGGTTGGGACACGGACTGAAACTGAATGATTCTGGGTCTCGGCGGAAAAAAACGACGCTTAAAGAACAGATCGAATAACCAAGATCACAGAAAATTGTTAAAAACTCCATTGCTTTTTTTTGGATCTGACTTAAAAACACGTGGGTATGGCCGTCCAAAAAAAAAAAAAAAAAAAAAAAAGCTCAGTTTTCGATCATGAAAATGACTGGGGGGGGGTCCGAGAGGGGGCAGTCAGGACTCCTCCGTCCCCGAGTCATCCTCATCATAGCAGCAGTCCTCCTCATCCTCATCTTCATCGTCCAGGTCCCTGTCATCATAGTAGTCATCGTAGAAGAGGGTGGAGCCCTCGTCCGGCGGCGGGGCGCGGGTGCGAACGCAGTACTCCGCCAGAGTGGTGGGGACCTTCACGCCATCTCGCTCGGCGTCCTCTCTGGTGGCCAGCACCTGTTTTCTGTGAAACAGGAGAGATCCAGCGAGATCTAAGCCAAAAGCAACGACGCTCACACCGCGAGTTCTCACCGACTCTGTGGACCTGACACCGTGCCGCAAGACTGCGATGGAGGGAAAGCGTTCCACCGAAAATTAAAGCAGACCTTGGAGAACATCAGGATAATTGGACAATAGAATCACTTTCTTTGGAAATGAGTCCTTAATGACACAATGGAGACAACAGGAAGTGTAAGAACGGGGCTGTTGCTCAAACAGCCATTCCCAGTTAAAAAAGGAGCAGAACTCTCTGATCATTAGGCAGGTTTCAAACAGGGATGAGGCAGAGAGACTCCGATGAAGCAGAAAGGGTGACCCGCTGAAGCCAATTTACACTGATTTACGTCAGCATTAATTTGCAACTGCGGGGGTGGGGCGCGGTTTCTGTGCCCGTGATTGGAAGATCACCAGCTTGACCCCTGGCCTCGGCAAACAGTCACATGTCTGTGGGCCCTTGAGCAAGGCCCTTAACCCCCAGCCCCCGGGGGCCCGCATGTCGACTGACCCGGCCCTGAGAGCCCCAAACTACGGAGAGCTGGAAGGGGCAGGCAAAGAACTCCGACGTTCCCGCACGCGTACTTGTGCAAACGGCAAATAAATGATTTATCGCTGGCATTGACGTCGCCTTTACGATCATTACCAAACCACTGCATGCACTGCATATCAGGCCTGAGGAAACTGGGCTGCTGGACGCAACTGATCTCCTGCCTCGGTCGGCTTTATGGACACCTCCCTACACACGTCGAGACTCAAGCATAGCGACTGAGCCAGAGCGTCTGCTCAGTACCCCCGCCGATGCCAGCTCATCGCCATTCGGTTACACGTGGAACAGAAACCGGCTTTACAGTACGGACAGGGGTGACGTACATCTTAAGGAAGCAAACTGCAATGAACTGGACAACGTAAATACTGCCATGTGACTTACTTGGTGAGCTGCAGGACGTTCCTGTAACAGCCGTACAGGGAGCTCTCAGCTGCTGTCCTGTA
>JAODJW010000033.1:4487910-4500831 GCA_026777045.1 Hyperopisus bebe | reverse complement strand
CACAATCCCCCCCCCCCCCCCCTCTCTAAAATAGAACTAGTAGGAAATGTCCCTTTACCAGGTAACTTAGGACCTGCATCAAACCAGATAATCACAGCAAAGCACATCTTCTAACCCCAGGAAATCATTCTGCTTTTCTTTTTTTTGCATCCATTTAATCAAACAGCCATCTTATACCCAAGCTTAGTTAAATCTCATTTGGCTCTCGTCTGACCACAAGTCGGAATTCCCACTGTGCGCGACAGCTAACCTGCTCGTGTACAAGTAATTTCGCACCCACACAAGATAAGGCACAATCAGGAGGGCATTCACCTGCGGGTCTATACTTAGACGGGCAGCCAGCCCCCCCACGATTGCTTTACAGAAACAGGTCTGGAGAGCGATGCAGTCAAGCTCAGGGACCGGGGTCTGCAGATGCACTCCACCAATCACGCGTGCCGCGCTTTTCTGGGCTAAGATACACGACTATTTTTATTAGCTTGTTGTTGCCAGGCCAACAGAAACACCCAGGACGTAACGATCACGCCTGAGAGATTGGAGAGGATGGCAAGTGTACGGCAGAGGTGAGGAAACGTGGATCGGGGCGTGGGGGAAGAATACACACCATGACTCCAGGATTCCGTAGAAATTACATCCATCTTCAATGACAAGTAAATCTAGGGAACTGTTTATATTAGAGGTACACAAATATTCTTCCCCATAGGCCAAATTCCAGCAGCAGCTACAAAGTCAAGATCTACGGATACCACAAAAAAATTCAATTTGAATTCGGTCCGGGTATAAACCGCAATCCTCCAAGTGGAAACTATCGGTTCACATAGGGAAAAAGGCAGATACATTTATGCATCAAATCTACAATGACTACAAATTAAAGAACTCACAGTAGGGCTCTCGAACAATTTAAATTTACAGACCAGGAGAAAGGACAGGACAGCGTTGCACAGGAAGAGGAACAGGAGGAAGATGGCAGAACACTGGTGGAGGAACGTGGAAAAGCATCGCGATGGGTTTGACAGATACAGCAGAGAACCGGACGGACGGCAGGGAAGCGGTGCACAGGGTACCTGACGTTCTGCGTGGGGTTCCATCGTTCTGACGGCAGCTCGCCGCTCTGGGGGTCGTCCACTGGCGGGTGCAGGATGGAAATGCACACGTCGCCATTCTGCGGACGCAGAGAGACTCCGACAGTCAGCGCAGCAGAACCTGGGCCTACAGATCGGAGCGCGGCCGGATGGAAGGAGGAGCGAGCGATGCCGCACCTTACCTCATAAATGTTAGGGTGCCACATCTTTGTGAGGAATCGGAAGGCGGGAGGAGAGTAGGGATAGTCCACAGGGAATTTGATACGAGCCTAGAAGGGCAAGACAACCAGTCGATAACAGAGGCCGGTAACTGTAGGACTAAGCAGGCACACACTCAACCGTACGGCAGCTGGCTGTCCTGATGCTGAGGAGCGGCTCAGGCTCCTAGGCCCCTGCCAAACAGGACCGGTACAAGTCAGCCATTAAATGCTGCCCTCCATTAGGAAAAAGAGGATACATAACAGCATTACAACAGCAGACAGACAGCAGCGTGATGACAGCGGGACTCAGAGAAACCGCGTTAGTCACTGCCAAGGCACATAAGAAAAAAATTATTAAATATACCCATTATTAAAACAAACACCAAACCAATAATTTTAGAAAGGAGGCAAGACCCACTGGTGCCAACAACTGAGGGTTCAAGAGGTACTGCAGGGGAGTAGAGTGACCCCCAGATGTCACCGAGACGGGAACATTCCCTCGCCCTTCTCTCTGAAGGGGAGGGGGCACTTAGCCACCTTGTGGGACTGATGGCGGGTGTGTAAGAAAGACAGAGCCAACAGGTGGGGGGGAGGGGTCTTTCTAAAAGGGCAAAGAACACATCCATCACAAAAAGATCAACAAAAAAAAAAATTAAAAATTGCATACTAATGCAACTGAAGATGACATACATGCATGCACAACATGACATCCAAGACGGGTACAACCACACCAGAACTCAAAATTCACAATGTGAATTACTTCACAGTATAGCGGCATTATGCATATAAAATAAAGGCAGCTGTAAGTGTTTTGCAGTGTAAGGTCAGAGTGTTGGCAGAAATCCTGCACTGCTTTATGTAAATATCACCCGCAGAGCAGAATCAGTGCGCAGACGTCGCATATTAACACTAAGAAGATTAGTTTCCAGGAGCAAAGGACCAGGTCGAATGAAACAAGGCACCCTGGCAGACCGCTAATGTCAGCGCGTCACAAAAGGTGTGTTACACAGGCTGCGCACTCCCCTACACGCCTGGAAACAAAGCCAGTATCTCCGAGACACGAGCAAAGTCTTTACTGAAACCTGCACTGGCTCTTCACAGCCAAGTATAGCACATACTGCAATGTAGATCTTCTGTTCTAGAGCGCGAGTAACAGGCCACAGTATTTTCCAAGCACACAAGGGACAGAGATTGTAATGACAATCAGCCGTGCAAGGACTGTAAAAGGAGCCACACTCAGAGCTTCGGGCAAACAGAGTTAAGTGATTTATGCATCCCAAGGCAGCTGAAACAGGTTAAACAGCCAAACTGATAAGCAACATCCCTCTGAAGTAACAGGATAACATATCCAACTCCTGCTTTGATAGTCAGCACATCCACCAGCACATTTTGACCAATAGCAGATCCTCCATGAGGAAGCATCCTTTCCATAACTTGTGCCAGGCTGTCGCTCATCCCCAGTGCTCAAGCACACCAAGGCTTTAAGGCATAAGACACGCCACCTCGATTGTTAACTCGCACAAAATCTATGCTATGTATGAAGACTAAATCGACTGAATATCAAGGCTGCTTTATGTGCATGGGGGGGGGCTTATACTGTGTTAGAATATTTCCACCAAAAAGGCATGATGATCTAGAACAGGGTTCCCTCAATTCTGGTCCTGGCTTTGCCGATTTCCCTGCTCGTACACACCTACTAAACCTGGCAAATGGCTGGTGAGCTGAATAAGGCGTTTGAGCAGGGAAATCTGCGAACAGGCCCCTCCAGGACTGGAACTGAGGAAACCCTGACCCAGAAAGTAAAGCAGAGGCTCTGGGAAGCACTACAGGTTCATTAGCCGTGGAGGTGAAGGCAGACGTACCTGCGCCAGTCTGACCTCTCTGCCGACCTGAAAAAGAGACTGAGGAAGTGAGGAACGAGGCCATGACTGGGGCCAAGGTACGACAAAAAGCAGCCCCAGTCATCCTAAGCATGTTGGTCTTCACAACAAACATTCCGACACACATTCCTCACCCAAGCAAGTAATACTTGGAGAGATAAAGCATTCGTTCAAATCTCAATTCAGAAGACCACGTTGTGCTATGCCAGGACATGAAACCACCCCCCCCCAATAAACAAAATAATTACATGTTGATGTTTATCTAAAATGTCAGTCTAGCAGAATACCAATTACTATAATCAGCTCATTTGGGCATTTCAATATCCATCCAGAGCACCAGGGATCCAGGCCACAAGACCAGGACTGCAGCATTTTTGGGACTCCAAAGGGGCTGAGGCGCATATCTAGACGCGCACATGCTCATATCGCCCAGGCAGAAATTCCCTTATCAGCGGCGACGCCGTGTTTTTCGATGCAACTCAAAGGCTACCTCAGCGCTTAGTAATTTCATGAGCAGGTACACAACAAAAACAGTTTACTCTCCAGTGCCAGAAACGTCGGCCTCCCTCCTGCCCGCAAATCCCGCTCCAGCACTCAGACGCACACAGCAGCGCTGAATGAGGGACTGTTTAGGCTCAGAAAAGCACTCTCCCAGGTCCCAGCATACAAGCAGGGCTTTGTTCTAACTGAATTAGAACATGGAGAGTATAGTCTGGTCCATTTGTTTGACAGGACTGTGACAATATCGATATGCCAAGATATTTAGGTAGAAGTATTCCTTAACAGAAGTTCACCATTTTATTACTGCTGTAAAAAAAAAAAAAAAAGCAGAAAATATTTGGGAGTGTTTTGCAGCTGAAGGACACCATTACGGGAAATGCTCTGGCACCTTCTAAAATGGAAAACAGTGCAATTTTCTTTAAGACTTGCGTAACCAGGTCTGCAGCACTGCTCCCCCAAAAAAGGGGGGCTTTAAACCATGGAAGCACCTTGGGGGGCATATTTGATTAAGTGGTAGAAATATGCCAGCTGCCACAGACGGAGTCAGACACCGTGCCACACATACTGGCTCATTCAGCTCTAGGTTGTTTCCCACAGCAGAGACGGGGGGGGGGGGGGGTATTCCACGAAAGTAGCTAAAGAGAGCCAGACTTTCCCGAAAAAGTCAGACAAACTAGCGCCATCTCTAAACTTAGCCTCATGTCATTCCACTAACGTTCAGCTTTAGTTCAGCTTTAACTAATCAAGGTTCATACAAGCAGACTTGCATAGTCTCAGTGCACATACCAGAGATATTTAAGAAGTATGGATGAACGATAGATCGACCAAATGACTCGGGAAGCATGTAAAACGAGAGTGTTTTTTTTCCCCCGCAGCTAAAGTTCCATTTCAAATATATTTAAGTAAGACAGTGGCCTTGGTTCCCATCACGATTAAATCAACAGTATGCAAATTGCCTCTCAAAAGTTAAAGGGGAACATAACGCCAAACAGTGGCTGGGACTCAATGCAACCGTTTCAGCGGAATGCATTATAGGAATAACATCCTGCTTCCATCTTTCTTCTTCTTCTAGATACCCAAAGGTCTGGTATGGCGTTTGGCGTTTGTGTTCTGTAGCCTGCATGCTCACAATGAACAGCCTGGGACAGACAATGAAGGCAGTTACAGTTCATCTAAGCAGCTCTTTTACAGAGTGCATGTAGAACGGCAAAAATAATTCACAGAAACTATTTTCATAGGTTCCCCCACAACCCCCTTCAGCCCAAACAGCACTCAGTTTAAGAATTGCATTAATATGGTGACCCGAAAGGTAATGTTCTGAACTAGCCAGGCCGTTATACAGTGACCCTCGAGGTGATATATATATGGTGCCTCTGTTACGGATACAGATCCAACTCAAATATAATCCTAACAACAGGTTTCAGTATTTGAGGAAACTCTGGCAGGTTATGAGAAGGGAATCAAAAGTGAAACCATTCTTCTCCATTTTCTCAGTCTCTCTACCCCCCCCCCCCATTGAGGCACATCACTGGCACAGAGCTGCAGCCAACATGTCTATATGCAGCACTGCAATTAATCCAACACTGCCTCAGGTCACAGCACAGCAAGAACATAGAATTATGTACGAAACTAGCTAGCTCGCTTTTTGAGAATTTATTCTACATAACTGACAGTATTTTAAAAGCTACAGCAGAAGACAACTTAATAGTCCAAGTTGCTGCAGGATTAAGTAGGGTAGTGGTGCGAGTTTGTTTTCTCAATAAATACACGATGGCACCAAATTCCCAAGTGCAGTTCAGCCTCATTCATTTTTGTAGGTTTCTCTGGCCAAGAAACACCATGCTGCCCTTTACAATTAGGATAAGAGCCATACATCAGGAGAGAAAGTTTTAGTGAATCCAAAGTCCAACAGCCCCAAAAATATACACATCTGTCCTTTAATAAAGGAACCCATTCTGAACTTTAACTATCCCGACCTACTGCCCATTCTGTTTACCCTGTAAAGACTATTCCCTGTAAATAGATCAGGCAATAAAAATGTCTGAATAATTGTACATGTTCAGTTTAATATTACATAGAGGTGCAGATGAATACGCCACCTCTAACGGAGACTGACAATCGTCCGACCATCAATTTATGACGGAATAACATTTGTTCAAGTGCCGAGATAATTGAACGATAGGGCTTTGACTGGATCTAATGCACCTTGTTAAGTTTCCACAAAAGGTTATGCAGTGACAGGCAGTAAACTACAAGTAATCAATGTAAGGTTCAGCAGATTAGCCTGACTTGCCTTCAACATCGACTTTCAGCTATATCAGACACGATCAAGTACGACAGCTTCTGTCGCTGCGTCTCTGTTTTGCATCTCCTAAGCAAAAACTGAAGTCACCAGGTTCACCCCCTGGGAACTGAGGACACCTCCCTCCCCCCGACTCGACTCAAGTTAACACTAAAATCTGTGTTCTGCGGGTAGTTGACCAATAGGTAACGGGACGAGGGGTGCTTTACTCTGGGATACACTACACTTTGTTGCCGGGCAAAACAGACCACATGCAAATGATACCACACAAAGCTTACACTGACAGCTGGGGATCATAAAACAAAGAGGGGCAGCCACATGGCACGGTCACGCTGACTGGTTTACCTGCCTGCTGAAAACATAGTAAAGGAAGCAGAACCGATCAGCAGGACCATCAGCAGAACCGTGGCCGGTTAAGTAACACGCAGCGTATTTGGCAGCAGGGTGCAACCGCTGAGTCAACGCCAACACATCGAAGTCTTTTAAAAACCAGTTCACGTCGCACTTCATAAACTTGGAACTGCACGGCACGTATGCGAGGCCTATTTCCTAGTCACGGTTTCATCGAATGTCAACAATTCGTATTAAAAAAGGCGAACAATTAATTATTCCAGGTATAAATTTAGTACAAGCAACCATGCAGGTTCAGCCAAAAGAACCCTGTAACGATACCAGCACCTCAGGAAGTATACGGTGCCCTTTTACTTCATACAGTCCATGTCCAAGTGTGATATTTGATTTAAGATGAAGTTGCCCCCCGCCGCCCAGAGCTAGTTTAGCACAAGGGCAAATAACTTTGCCGCGAACGCTAAACTTGTAGAGGGGAACGGGGGGGGGGGGTAGATTAGTAGTAGACGTGAAGGCCGCAATACCGACGACGGATCCCGACATCTCGTTTGAGGGGGGGCGATATGAAGTGGAACAAAAGGGTCCCGAGGGAAGCGCCACAAGCCGGCGGACACGTAGGCGACGGGCGGCGATGGAGGAAAACGGCCGAGAGCCCAGCGGCACAACGCATGGGAAACGGCGTCAATGTGGCGTCATGTAACGTTAGCTAGCCGGCGTCGGATGTTAACCACCGAAGTGCAACTATCAGCACTAAAAAACGAGAACATTCTGAGCTTTTCCTGACTCTCCAACTTCGTCCTTCCGATTCTCGTCCCACCGCTGACACATTTTTACGGCGTGAGCAGGAACTTCTCTCGGTGCGTTACTGTGACTCCCCGATACTTACCTTAAAATAGCCCCCCTCGTAGTGGGTGTTCGGGGGTCCGAATATCGCCACTTCCCAGTTGTAGAGGTCCGACTCGTCCACTAAAGTAATCTTGAACCCCTCGACCGGCTCTTCCTGGAGACTTTTCAGCTCCAGCATTAGCGCTTTCTGGGAGCTGGCGACATGGTGATGTCCGGGCTGAGCCATTCTTCCGTTACTATGTAGCCGCGTTTAATACTCCTGACCTGCAGAGACACGGCGCGCCTCCGAAAACCACCGGCCTCGCTCTGGACCGACCCGTTGGTGCCTTTGTTCCCGTGGGCTGTCGGACTTGGGGGGCTGCTTTTCCTCCTAGGTGGAGCCCGATCGAGCCGGTGACAAAAGTGACGGAGCCCGAGCAGCCCAGAGCTGGGAGCCCACTCACCGATCCGCCCTTTCCCCCCAGGCACAGGACTTACGGCGGAGCTCTCCGTCCACTATAGCCTTAACTAGATACCAGCATGTAGTGCACGGCTTACGTCGACCAAGGGCTGAAATAAAGTGTGCAAAAATTCAACAAACGAACAAACACCCGCTGTTGCGAAAAGTCTTGTCTTTCAGTTTGCTGATACTTTACGCGGACCCCTTCCAATAAACCCAGTCACGGAGAACATATATCTACACCGCGCATGCTGGGAAATGAAGTTTCGGGAGTCTTCACGGGACCGTTTAGTCGAATGATGTTTGATCAAGACACCTAATGTGAACTAACTTTATAGGCCCGCGGGTGATTGGAAGATTAAGGGAAGTGTGTTTGTCAAAAAACATATATTAAATACCATTTGTTCTTGGCCAGGTTCGTAGAAAAGTCACAGTAGGTAAGGGTGTTTAAATTTGCCGAAGAGGCACTCCAGCTATTAATTAAAACGTTCTTAACGACAGTAGGTAAAAAAGCAACAAATTCGTCGGGATTTAAAACGGGTGCGCATTGTTTACATCACTTTATTATTATTATTTTTGTTATTCTTTACTGTTGCTCTGGAGATTAGTGAATTAAGCATATACAGGGGTTGGACAATGAAACCAAAACACCTGGTTTTAGCCTACAATAATTTATTAGTATGGTGTAGGGCCTCCTTCTGCAGTTTGTCTTGGGAATGACAGATACAAGTCCTGCACGGTGGGTGGAGTGATTTTGAGCCATTCCTCTTGCAGAACAGTGGCCAGGTCACTACGTGATGCTGGTGGAGGAAAACATTTCCCGACTCACTCCTCCAAAACACCTTAAATTGGCTAATTAATATTCAGATCTGGAGACTGTGCAGACCATGGGAGATGTTCAGCTTCACTTTCATGTTCATTAAACAACAGTTTCACCAGTTTTACCATGTATTAGTGCATTATCATCCTGATAATTTGGACCACATGCTGGGTACAATGTTTGAACCACTGGGTGAACATGGTCCTCCAGAATGGTTCAGTAGTCCTTGGCAGTGATGCCCTATCTAGAACAAGTAGTGGGCCTAGAGAATGCCATGATATTGCAGCCCAAACCATCACTGATCCACCCCCATGATGCACTCTGGGTACGCAACCGTTTGGGTGGTAAGCCTCTTCGGCGCTTCTCCGCACCATGACTTTTCTGGATGTGGAGGTGGACTCATCGGAGAACAATACCTGTTTCACATTGTCCACAGTCCAAGATGTGCACTGCTGGCAGCATTGTAATCAATGTTTGGCTATAGCAGCACTACCATGAATACTGACTCTGTGGAGTTCCCAATGAACAGTGTTCAAAAGTTGTATGTAAATCAGAGTCATTACAGCAGTGCTTGATCCAGTCCATATCCCTTATCAATGGCTGGGTGGATGTGTAATATATCTTAGCTACATTTGCATAACAATATTTTATTGCTTTAAGAAGCTAGGAACTGAATTATATATGATAAAGAGCATCCTATTAAACAAAGAATATTCCACAAAGCTATCTACTTAAAGAATGAAATTTGGCTGTGAAAATCAAATCCTACTTTGAATATATAAAGCTCAAATATATTGCCAGCCTTAGGAGAAAAAATATGGCTCAAATTTTCAGCCACACATTCGCCATTGTTAGTTTGTGTGTAAGATAGCACCGTGCCATCCCTGGGAGTGCCCAGCACCGTGCCATCCCGGGGAGTGCCCAGCACCGTGCCATCCCGGGGAGTGCCCAGCATCGTGCCATCCTGGGGAGTGCCCAGCACCGTGCCATCCCGGGGAGTGCCCAGCAGGCTGCCAAACCAAACTCACAACAGCTGGGCAGCTCATGAAGCTCATGTTATCAAAGGTGGTTCAGGCTGTGTAGGACACAGTGCTTAGACAAAATCACACAATATGTACATTTTCATATAAAATAAATGTGGTTTGGATGTTGTCACATGTAATGGGGGGGGAGCCATATTTGAAAGCCATTAGAAAGGAAACAGTCTATGGTATGGATTATATATTATCGTGCGACTTAAAAAGGTTACCAATACTAATTGGATGAAATTCTGGCACAACAACCAGAACACACTCTACTATGGCTCCTTGCACCCTGGTGGGAGGACGTCAGGTCAAATCGCTGCTCCACAGAGGTCACGCCCACTGAGCTTTTTATAGAGCTGCACAGGGACGGTTATTGAGCAAACAAGCACACAGTGAGCATTTAAAGAAATCGAATAAATAGAACGCGTTTCTATCAGATTTTATTGACTCACCTAAACACAAAAGGACTGCAGCGGCGTGACTTCAATGTGTACATACTCTCCTCTTTAAAAGGAGTGCTGGTCCTTTAAACGCCTTTTGCTTTATGTGTTTCAAAAACATCAGCACAACATACTGCTGGAGAAGAAACAAAAGGTATTACAGGTTACCTATTTTCAAAGATATAGTGGTTCGATTAGACTCTACAGGTATACGAACCAAACTCAGCAATCAGGAAACTTGCTACAATTTACCAGAATAAAGAGTGTCTTTGCAGGAGACGTTTGCTTCAATTGCATGGAACAGCATGTCTGCATTTATACCTCCATTCAGCTGAACTTCATTCTTTCACAAAGTCAAATACACCAAAAAGATCCCCTTCCCCCAGTTTAAAATAAAGCATAAAAAATCAGTTTAAAAGCAACATTCCCAGTAATTTTTTCAAATCATCTGCATGAGATAAAAATTAATAATCTTATCTGACATATGTGCTGTTCACATTATTAAAAAAAGTATAAAAACAAAATAACCAGGGAAATGTATATGTGCGTATGTTCACCAGTTTGGACACTGTGTATATTCCTACTCATGCAAGAAAACCAACTTCTGAATAAATATTTTGCACTGAGAATCTTACAAGTATTTACTCTTTTCTCATTTTGCACCACACTTATGCATAAATGAGCTGAAGCACATCCTAAAAGCCCGGATACTCATTCTTAATGTCCCTGGGAGAAGTAAGCTGAGGTGGAAAGTTTAGGTCCAGAAAGTACAAATCCAGACCAAGGTTTTGCTTCAGCCAATCAGTTGAGTTACTCTGATTGAGACTCTTCTATATTCAACTGGTCGGTTGAAACTAAATCTTGGTCTGGATTCATACTCTCTGGACCTGAACTTTCCACCTCTGGAAAGAAACGGCCTACAGTCAAACCGAAGAGATGACGGGGGATCGGACAGATGGCTATGCGCGGGGGTGGACGGATTTTGCCTGAATGGACTAGCAAGTCCTAGTCCTTCAGCTGGGAGTCCAGTTAGAGGCGGATTCTCTCCTCGCGGCTGCGATCATACTGGAGTTGTGCTAATGCTATATACACTGAATGCAGAGGATGGGTGAAGGCAGCGCGGAGAGGAGCGACACTGGAATGTATCTGAGGCGTGGTGTTTTAGAACGGCGTGAACATAGCTCATCTGACACGGGCTCATGATGGGGGGGGCGGGGGGTGCTGCCAAGGAGGGGGAGCAGAAGAGAGGGGCTCAGGACTCCTGGTCAGAGTAGAGTCCATCTTAGCTTTATATTGTCAGTTTCCAGAGAACAAAGACCTTGAAATTGATCTATAATGGATCGAAGTATCCACCAGTCGCTCCTAAAATTCAACTACACAAAGAAAATTTATACTTGGAGATGCCAACAAGATACAGGTAACCTGATAAGGAGCCACATACTAACATAAGCGATTAAAACATGCTGGTTCGCGGAGTGCGGAACAGGATCAGTTACGCTGGACAATGAAGTATTCAAAGGTAATGAGGAGAAGCAGTGATCCAGGCCGTCTGAGAGCTACATCTTCATCCTTACAAACCCAAAGAGCTCAAGCACACTGACCTGGGAAACCGAACTCTGACCAAGATGGATCGCTTTTATTCCAGGAAACTGAAACCTTCCATTCAGGGAAAATTTATTATATGAAAATGAAATGAAGTCCATAAGTCTGTAACACTGGCCTGGACAAAAGCCTGTATCGTCTTGATCCAGTATAGCTTTTGCATCAAACTATATTACAAGTATGTAGGATAATAACTTTTCTTCTCCTTTTGAGGAATTGTTGGCTAATGAGAATAAGTGAGTTGAGGAAGGGAGGGAAAACGAACAGAGTAAAATGGCTGGTAGCGAAAACCAGACCATTGGAGATTCAGTCTGAAATAACAGGAGCAGGACCACAGCAGAGAAACCAAACCCAGGTGTGTCAGTTTTCAGGGGCAAAGCTTGTGATGACAGAACGCAACAGAACACAAAATGTTAAAAAAAAGACAGGGGGAAAAGTCCAGTCTCACCCGGAGGCCTGAAAAGACCCCGCAGATGAGAGGTTAAGGGAATGACTGCAGTAAACAGAGAGGTGGAGGGAGACCACATCGCAGGAAGCTGAACAAGACCATGTGACAGGAAGTACTTAGAACTGAGGGAAAAAAAGCAACGATGCAGCGTTTTAATTACAGTAAATGGGCCACAAGACTCACACTAAATAGGTTTGAGGGTGAATAGACTGGGTGACAGGTATAGATGGAGCTGCTAATCAACTGAGAGAAAGAAAGTAAGAGTGAACGACAGGGGACATGGGTGTAACAGACTGAGCGTTGTTACAAGGTTTGTGCCTGTGTGAGTGTGTGAGTATGTGACCGTTTCTGGGGCAGAGGGGACAACTGGACACAATCAGCACTTGGCGAAGGTCTGCTTGATCTCCTGTAGCACGTTCTCCAGCAGTGACGGCTCGTCACATTTGGCGTCAATTGACACAATCTGGTCAACCTGAGAGGAAGAGACATGGTAACAGGAAATCAGGAGACCACAAAGGAAACAAAAAACGTAGAAGGATGTTTTACTGCTAAACGTTATACTGAGTAAGAAGGGGGAAGAAAGTGATACAATGTATATTTTAGTAAAGAAAAAAAACATATCACCAGCTTAAGTTACAAAGCCTGAAGTGAAATGGTTTCTTGAAGATTTTCTATACACTCACAGTTTTGACGAGCAGACAGACATGGTGACCCTGGATTGACCTGCTGTACATAGAAGCACAGGAATCGATTCTCTCCACAACTGGGGGGAGAGAGAAATGGATCAGCTAATGTCATTGCCCGCATGTGTCAGAAGATCTTCAAATTCCATATTCAAGGTCTTCCAAAAATCTTCATGCTTAATATCCATAGTGATTTATCATCTGTACCTCATTTCCCAGTTCTCATGTTTTATTGAAAAGGCAGAGGACCGTTTCTGACATCAGTCCGCCTTCCTCACTCACACAGGGTATCCGACCCCCCCCCC
>JAODJW010000033.1:4470530-4487810 GCA_026777045.1 Hyperopisus bebe | reverse complement strand
CTCCCCCTCCCCCTCCCCCTCCAAAGAAGCGTACCGGAGAAGTGGTGGTGAAAGCAGATCCTGGCGAGGAGGTGGTGGAAAGGCATGCTGACGCCCTCGAGCCGCACGGAACTCCCCTTCAGGTCCCCGGATTCCAGCAGCTTGGCGAATGCGTCGCTGGCAAAACGGCAGCACGTTACTGGGCCTGGTTTTTCAACCACGACCGGAGCGAATGCACCGCAGACTGAGCGGAAGGCCGAACGGAGAACCACGCGAGGAGCACGCAGAGTGAACGGAGAACCACGCGAGGAGCATGCAGAGTGAACGGAGAACCACGCGAGGAGCATGCAGAGTGAACGGAGAACCACACGAGGAGCATGCAGAGTGATCCGCAATCGTTGTGGGCATTACGTCGATTCGCCACAATGCGTCACTACAGCTTCAGCGACAGCGCATTCCTTCCTATGTTTTCTTTAACGCAAAGTTGTGATAATGAAAGCGTGCTCAGGCAGAGAACGTTAAGTGCAATGTGAGGATGGATCAGCGGGGGAGTGGGGAAGGGGGGGGCAATCGTGCTCCGGCACGGTATAAGGCAATTGGGCCAAGTGTGAAGTCCTCCCCTAGGAGCACCAGCTGAGGACACGCCCACGTACCTGTAACACGGAGTGGTGATCATGTAGGAGGTGCAGGTAAAGTGCAGTTTGAAATCCAGTTTCTCATGAGTGGAGGAATCCTCAGACTGTGCAAGAGGAAGGAAACACACACACACACACACACACACACACAGTTAGGTGCATCCAAAATGTTCACTTCCCATTCGTATCTCTTTTTATGTTAAAGATGGCCAAGGGGTGTGTCTGTCATGCAGCAGGACGAAGGACACTCGACCCCAACCTTGACAATAAAGGCGAGGGTCCCCTTCAGCTTCTGCGGCATGACGATGCTCTGCACGGAGAAGACGAAGCGCGCCTCGTTTGAGACCCCTGCCAAAACGAGAAGACGTCAGGTTAGTCGACGGCGCTGCAACGTCAAGTATGAGGAGACAGAGTGGGGTGGGGTTAAAGGGCAAAGAACTAAGCATAAAATAAGGAGGTTAAGGGAAACCCCAAAGTATTCAAAAATATTTCATAGGAAAGTTAATTTAACACAAGAACATTATAGTTCCTTCTTTACTCACCAGGGGGCAGCTGGAACGGGATGGTGACAGCGTCGTGCGGGCTGGCACCTTCGGGTCGCTGCAGCTTGGAATTGAGGGAGTCCAGCACATTGAACTCCATGGACTTCAGGAAGCTGCTGCTGCTTTTGTTCTCGAATATTACTGACACCACCACTTGGCTGCCATCTTGCAAGTTGCCCTGGATGTCGTACGCCTGAACAAGGAATGAGGTGGCCTCAGGTATAGCCAGTGGCAGGACAGGGGCACCTCGGGTACAGCCAGTGGCAGGACAGGGGCACCTCGGGTACAGCCAGTGGCAGGACAGGGGCACCTCAAGTACAGCCAATGGCAGGACAGGGGTACCTCGAATATAGCCAATGGCAGGACAGGGGCACCTCGGGTATAGCCAATGGCAAGACAGGGGCACCTCGGGTATAGCCAATGGCAAGACAGGGGCACCTCGGGTACAGCCAATGACACTCATGCAAAAAGTCCACCACATCAATATGCAGATTAATTACTGAACCAGGCCTGGAAGAAAATGTTGCACTATGCAGCTCATTCAGTAAAACCTTAGCATGTCTTAAAGAAAAAAAAATGAAAATCTCACCTCTGGACCCATCAACAGTGATTTTGAACACAGATATGTAGTTATTACAAAGCTGCAGTCAAGCAGGAGTGAATGGGGGAAACCGACCCAGTCCGTCCCACTTAAAAGGTATGCATTCCACTGAGGTCTCCTTACAGAACCGAGCCGATCGACTCGCACCGCTGTACACGCTCCAGGTGAAGAACACCTCACAGCAAATCTCAAAAGCGTCACCCAAAAACTCACCAAATCACCTTATTGGTTAAACCCATACCTGCATCAACATCCTCCATTATCTTTAAATTAATAAAGAAAGAATATAAAAATAATTAGTCTTTACATTGAAACGCACACAGTGAGAATCACATGCGAACACCTGCAGGAACCCAGAAGTAAAAGACAACAGTAGTTGCTTACAACAGATCGGTGTTTCTCGACCCGGTCCCCAGACAGTCCACGTTTTTGCTCCCTCCCAGCTCCCGATAAGAAGCAAAAACATGGACCGGATAGGAGTCCCTGAGGATCGGGTTGGGAAACAATCGTGCAACAGATGATCAAATGGCTGCATGTTTCAAACATGTGGAATACTGTCCATGCAAGCTGGTGTGGGAGGGGATGGAATCTCACGGAGTTACTGCTCAATGACATTTGCTAGAGAAAACGCTTACTCACCATTTTGATGTAGGGGTTCTCGGCAAGGAGGCAGTAGTTGGACATTGGCTGAAGAGATTAACGAAATGAAAAAAAAAAAAAAAAAAAAAAACACATTCATACCCTGGTGTAGGTAACCTGAGGCACAATATATCCAAGCAAAACACCTTTTCATGCCATAAAAAAAAGACAAAATACACATCTGATACGATGTTAAGGAGAAACTGGGCTGTGTGACTGTAGGACTGGGCGATATCTCTTAAATGTCATACTGTGATCATCAACGTTCTTTTAATATCATCTGCAACACCTGCTTCCTTGAATAATTGCTTCCTTGCATAGTTATAATGCACTATTTTTAAACAAACGCAATAAAGGTATGAGTCTACTGTTGCCGCAATTTATACCTGTCACACACTACGTGACTTCGTAAAACAATTTGGTCATAATCAGAGAGAAGTGGTCTTCTACAGAGACCAGAGAGGGTGAAGTCCCATGTTTTTGGTGGTATTTTATTAGTAGTAGTATTACATACAAATTTTTCTGTGCTTATTGTTATGCAAATTATTTTTTTGTGTAAATGTCTGTAAAGCACTTTGCAAACCCTGGGATTAAATATAAAAATTGAATGACTGATTATCAGGGGGAAAAAAAAAATCACCTGTGATATTTTACCGTTTTCTACATATGCATTTTAGAATATCGTGATAAATATTGATATTGTGAAAATCTCGGAAAATACTGCGATCATTTTCAGGGCACATCGCCCTACCCTACATAAGTGTGCTTTGGCGAACAGCGCCCCACGGAGGCATGATGTAGATACTCACTGGCAGAGGCTCCTCCTCCTCCTCCACGGCACCGTTCCGCACCGACTCTGCTCTTCCCCCGTCGCTATGGTGACGATGGTGCCGCTTCTTCTTTTTCTTATCCTTGTCCTCCTTCTCTTTTTTCTGTTTTTTCTTCTTGTGTTTGGAGGATTTCTGAAGTCAGATCAAAACGGTTTAGGTTGACCAGAGATCGACTGTGCGCATGTGATTGTAGCAGTCACAGGAAGGGGGCGCCACTGTGCCGAGATAGAATTCACCCCTTGTGTTTCTCCCCTACCACATGAGCACCATTAAGACACGAATTCGTGAATCAGGCTGTAATATGTTCACGAGAAGGTGTACTCGGAAGAAGCTCTCCTGAAGAGAACAGGCACTTGGCTCAGACCCATTACTCAGAATCCTCTCCTTCAATGGGGAGAGCAGGCAGCTAAGACGTCATCATCGTTTAGTCATCAGCGGTGACTCACAGACTCCTCAAGCTCAGCGTCTCTGGGCTCGTCCGGCTCAGAAACCGGGGCGACATCAGGGACGACTTCCGGGACTGGAACCGCTGCCTCCTGTGGAGGTGAAAACTGCCCTTTAGAGACGGCCAGACTGGAGAGCCTCACACACGTAGCCACAGCGGGACGCGCATCGCTAATTCAGCTCATGGAAAGTGGGCCAGTATTCACACATGACCTACGGGGGCTGCGAGCAGATGAGGCCTTTAGCTCTTGCTGAAGGTCAAATATAATAGCCCTCTGTGAAATGAATAGGGGTCACAAATGCAAGTCAAACATCACTTTAAGCAGACAGCTGTGTTTTGAGGTGGCTGCTGCTCATTAAGGCAACAGTAGTAGCGATGAAGTCAGTGTTTCCCAATCCGGTCCTCGGGGACCTGCAGACAGTCCACGTTTTTGCTCCCTCCCAATAGGGAACTAAGAGGAAGCAAAAAAATAAAAAAATAAATGGACCATCTGTGGGCCCCAAGGACCCAAGGGTTGGGAAAGAAATGGGGGACGAGAGCCACTCTTAGGAAAGGTTTTTAATCACAGATAACAGACTATTATACAAAGTCGCATTTCCACAAATGTCTTAAAATGGGCTCTGATATTCCTGAAGGCAGATGCTCCAAATGAGTTTTCTTAAACGCTAGATGGGCTCAGCTGGAAAGGCGCTCTCTCAGTGAGCAGAACAGAAGCAGCCTGAGATGACAGAGGAGAGAGAGCGAGGGAGGATAATGAAATAAGAAGCACAAGACAGTCAGGGCCCAGCTGAGGAGAGTCAGTCTGCCACCCAGTGGCTCTCAGATGGTCTGACAAAGGCAGTGGGATAAGCTGGAAAATGGGATCCGCCCTGAGGATTCCGGAGCACCGTGAAGCGTAGGGAAAAGACCCGCACAGACGACACTAACCAATTAGACAGAAGTGACAAAAACATGTTCCAAATTGACACAAACACACAGTAGACAAGAACTAGCATTGGCAGAATGAAATCTACAGAACCTCGGCTACGTATGACAGCAAGAGTACAGAAGAGAGACTTCCACAGATGAGGGGGCGAGGAGACATGAGGGCCAAAAAATAAAAACAAGAGAGAAACTCAACCTTTTTATTAGAGGGCACTGGAGCACTAGAGAGCCAAAAATCCAGATCAGATACCTAGAATTAGAAGGGGTGGGAGGGGTTAGGACAGAGATACTGAAATGAAGCCGTAATAGTCACTCAGGAAGCATTCAGCTCCCTGGTCTTATTTCAGAAACTAACCCAAAACAAAATAAACATGTCCTGTATGTGTAGGTGCATGTGGAGCTCCCCCTACTGGTCATCATTTGTGCAACGTTGGGTAGGTCCCGCTGTACCTGTCTCTAGCGGTTACGGTGCTGTACCTCCGCCGTTGTCACGGCAGGTGGAGTCGCCGCCTCTGCAGTCGCCGCCAAAGCCGCGGGCTCTTCCGCCGATCCCGCCTCCGGCTCGTCTCCCCTTTCCTGTCCGTGTTTGTTCTTTTTCTTCTCTTCTTTGCTTTTCTGCAGGGCAGAGACCAGTGGGACGTTACTGGACGTCGCTGGAGAGGATGGGCGAGGATAGATCAAGCGATACAGAGCCCGACTGTTACAGAAGTGTACAACAACAGTAAAAGACTTTCCAGGAAGATCGGGAGATTGTTAAACCAATAACAAACCCAGAATGACACTCGCCTTCCGCTCTTTGCTCTTCCTCTTTTCCTTCTCTTTCTTGTCCTTCTTGCTCTTCTTCTTCGGCTCCTGAGCGACACCCTCCCCCTCGCCCCCCTCCACCGGGCTTTTGAGGGCGTCTGGGGGCCGGTGCTTCCTCATGGGCAGCTTCTCGCTGTCCACCAGTGGCCTGCGGGAGACAGGCGCCCGGTGACGACGAAAAGCAGAGGCGAGAGATCTAAAGCCCGAAGAGTGACGGGCACGAGTCTGTCAGCGGCAGGAGGGACAGCAGAGGGCATGGCGCCCACAAGCCGTATCCCACCCGCGCACTGCCAGCCCAGGTCTGTGTTTAAGGCGCAGTGTCATAAGCAGCATGATGTAATGCAACATAACCCAGGCAAGGTCGGTCAGAGTCGGCCTCAGAGAATTCACTGCCTATTTTTAAACTATGGGGACTGCGCCACTTAAAATCAATACTGTAGATTCTGACTGTCATTCAGCTTAAATACGACAATCATTCAAGCAAGCAACAGAATTCACTGAAGCGACCCAGAACACCGGCCATACCCAGCATGCACTGCTTCATTCCTTTCTTCGATTTCAGGTTACATGCTCAAGCCAGGCAAAGCTTCAGCTAATTCTGGGCTCCAGAGGTGCACTTGCTAAACTAGCATTAAGGCTCAATTCTCAGAACCTGCCTCTCTGACAAGGTCTTCTCATTGGATTAAGAGTCTGAAGCAGCACGCCGGCCCGATACCCATGGTGGGCCGACTTACCTGCGTGAGGCTCCCGTCACCAGACTGGGAGAGCGGCAGAGGGGTGTGTGCGTGTGACAGAGGGGGAGAGAATCACAGGACACGGTATCACGACAGAGGGCATCGCATGAAAGTTCGTGGAAGGACGTGTTTACTAACTAGGAACCACAGCTGCTGGGGGACACACTTCACACTGTCTCTGCAGTTTCGGACTGGGGGGGTAACATATGTACGTTCATCAAGTTTTTGTTCATCCTTAAATTTGAATTTCATTCACACTAACTGTTTACTGTGTTGAATCTTATGTATAAATAAATATAAAGCGTTTAGAAGAGAGTAACGGCGCTATATGTGTTTAGAGCACAAAATATGTGGAAAGCGAAATAACTACCACAATGGCTGAAAGAAAGATGGTACTAACTTATCGAGGTCTATGTCGAGAGCTTTGTGGGGGTCGCTGGGGTCCTTGTCATCTTCATCACTGGGCAAAGCATTCTGGGACAGAAAGAGAAAACCACACATCTTCTCTTTAGGGCAGGATCCCTCAGTGTGAATGATACCCAAACCGGGGGCTGTTAGACACGCTGCGAACGTCCTGTGGATCTTTCAGCTTCATTTCATTTAGTTCCTTTTAAAGTATGATTATCTGGATTGAGACGTTTTGGTGTTTTAATCAGTAATTGGGACGACGTGTTAGCTGACGGCCGTCTGCCAGCCGCACCCCCGCTCCCCGCACCTCCGGCATCTCCTCGGTGACGATGTCCACCGTATGTGCCGGCGTGATGTCCTCCTCGCTCTCGGCGCCCGACTCTGCCCGGTGACCCCGCCCACATTTATCCTTCCTCTTCTTCTTGTCCTTTTTCTTCTTCCTCTCTGCCTTCTCCCTCTGCCGTCGCTCCTCCTCCAGCTTCACATACTGATCAGACATGGGCATCCCTAATAAAGCACACCGGGAGGGGGTAAAGGGGAGGGGGAGGCAGGGAACAATGTCAGTAAAAAAAAAAAAAAAAAAATCAATTAACTCCATTTCTGGGCCACATGGAAAGAGCGGAGCGAGTCACCCAGTGTGACCCAGCAAAGTGGGTCAAATGAAAACCCGTGGGAGCAACACAGAGAAACGGCTCCTTCACTTTGGATTGACGAGATTCACATCGGTGGACGGTGAATTGAAATTCTTTTCCTGGGGTCACGGGGTTATCAGCAGCAGTGAAAATGCGCTATGTGAAATCGCACGAGACCGAGGCGGTACCCTAATACCAGTAGGAGGTGACAATGCATATGGTACATTACATGGTAGTATAAATACAGACAACAGCATTTTCTGCTGTATACAGTACAATAGTGCAATAAATGGCACGATACAAAAGCACTAAGCAATAAGAGGGAACAATGCAAGTGACGAAATCGGTCACTGCCTTCAATTACTTCACATCTCTCACATGTAATTACAAAGGAACGCAGAAAGGGCTTCCTCCCAGCCAGCTGAGACCAAATGGCACGAACGTGACAAATGAACACAGGTGACGATAGAGGAGGAGGGGGGTGAACTGAGCAGAGAGCAGCTTCAGTGCAGAGAGAGGAGAGGCAGGAAAAGTCTGCTTTATCAATCCCCGAGGAAGGTCATCCACCTAGATCGGACGACTTAACTATCCGCACGCCGAAACATGCAGACCGGTCACGCTCCCAGACCCACCTGGGACTTTGAGAGGCACGCTGAGGTCGATCTGCACCACCGGGATGTGTTCGACACCTGGGGTTTCTGCGTACACCTGCAGGCACCGACGGAGACCAGCGGGAGAAGAAAAAAGCCAAAGTCACGGCGGTCATTTCATCAGCAGCTCGGAATCGCAGCACGAAACAAATGCCTGAGAGTCGGTCTGCACGTTGAAACATCACTAGAAAGAGCGTTAGCAATAGCTGAATGGCAAAGGTGCATTTCACGAGCACCGATTTGCATCAAAACAGCCTGTAAGACGGCTACACTTATTTCCCGCACGCAGATGGGCAGATGGAGCAGAGAGGCACCTACTTTATAAACACTGGCCGCCTTCAGCAGCTCTGTGGGCATCTGGACGACCAGAGCAGAATGAGATCTGCTGGCGGCACCCTGTGCCTAACGGGCAGCCTTTACCTTTGTGGCACAGGGGTGGGACGGAGGGTCCACAGGGGGGCTCACCTTCTGGGAGGACGGCGAGGCCTTGATGTAGAACGGGTTGTTCGCCTGCTCCTGTTTCCTGGCCTCTCTCCGCTACATAGAAGCATTTGAACACGATTAGCGGCACGTACAGGTTAGGGAAGCACGCCTGGGGGACACCGCCATGACTGACATGTTTAGCATAAGCAGGTACGCAGATGAATTTTACCACCGTTGCAATAGCGCTGATGACTGGACAGGGCTACGATAGGGTGACCACCCAATCCATGTCCGTAGGGACAGGAAGAGCCACTTCAGGTTTTACAAACTACTTTAAACCTGAAAGGCTTCTTCGCTTGGCTAAATATTTCAACTCTTCTTGTGCTTTTACTGGTTTGTTTCCTTGACTGAAAAACTCATTCAGCTGTTACACATCAACATCAGTGACGCATGCATGATTATAGGAGACTGACCAATCAGCACACAGCAAGAACTCTGTTCTAGCTTAGTGTCCCCCCTGACATGGATTATATGGTCACCCAAGGCTACAGGTATATCACCGTCACTGTAAGCGATCACAGCACAGATTTCAGTGAGACATCAGAGGGATGGCAGCTCTAAATGAGACCTGCACCTTTGCATTTTCATACCATTTCACCGAATCTCAGAATTCAGCTGACTCATTAAACGTGTTCTGCCCAGCTTTTGCAGGTAAATGAAGACCCTCACAGCAAAATGCCAAACTACACATACAGTAAACACATTACACATGGGGAACAGTGACTACAGGTAGGTGTTCTCTTATTTTTCATATGAACAGTTAGCATGGGAGGCTGCTACGCTAAGCTCCGTACCCGGGCCAGCTCCTTCTCGTCCACCTCGGTGTGTCGGGGGCGAGTGGGCCGAGGCTCTTCCTGGGCGAAGACGGGTTTGGGCTTCTCGTCCTCGGACTCGCTCTCCGACGGCGGCTCGTTGATCCAGGCGTCGAGGTCCAGGCTGGAGACGACATGGAGGTTTAGTGCCGAACCAGGCCGGACCGCGCTTGGCATTAGGGAATGCGCCGGCGTCCGTCACGACGGAAGGGAGGCGGGGCCGGCGGCGGGTACTGACCCCTCGGGGACCGGCACTTTCTTCTGCGCCTTGGGGGCCACGGGGTTTAGCTCCCCGGCAAACAGCGCTGTGACCTCCTCAGCTACCTCCACCTCCTTCTGCTGCAGCTTCTGAACGTATTTCACCAGCTGCAAGATGCAGGAGGCCTGGGGACGAAGGGGGGCGGACATGGTAAGAACGGAGCAAGTGCGTGGATTGGTCGGCGGGGCCCACGCCCCCAGAGGGTGATTGGTGTAGACCTGACACTCACCCTCTCCTGCACTTCCAGGTTGGCACTCTGGACGAAGAGCGGCAGCCTGTCAATGAGCAGCTGGCTGGTCTCCTGTGCCACCTGCTTGTCAGCGACGCCCCCCTGGCCGCGTAGGACGGTGGCAAACAGCTTGGCCACGTTCTGCACGTAGACCGCCTGGATGTGGCCGGGCAGGGTGGCCACTTTGGGCCGCAGCATCGCCTCCAGGGTCTGCAGCGGGTCCTTCAGGTGCCTGCGTGGGGAGTCACACTCCTACCATCACCCACGTCTGCGTTCCCGACATGACCTCTGGCAGTCCCAGCATTCTGACGGGCTACCGCAGAGGATCTCTAATTCCGGACCGCAAGTCAGTCAGGACCCAGGTGATAATCCACCTTATCAATCATTATGGTTCATGACAAAACCACTTCAAAGTGGTTTGAAGTACAAAAATATGACGCAGAACCACCAAATTCTGATTAACTCATCATAATGCCCCCAGAGAGTCATAAAGATCAGTCTTTAATAAAGTTCCCAATATATTGAGGTATATCAAAAATTATTGTTAGTTCATTAACGTTCATGAAATGTCTGTTCCAGACCACTGATGAAAAATGCGATGAGGACCTTTGGCCAAAAAAAAATTAGAGAACCCCTGTTCTAGAGTTACACTGCATTATCCCTCCTGCTCTGTAAGACATTCTAAAATGCCGCCATGCTGGGTTAATTACAGCCAAACCAGCAAGGAGACACGGAGAACAGCTGCCCATGTTTCAGCCCCCACCAGGCTTCAAGGCGCCTCTTCTCGTTCTTCATCAGGCCCCACATAAAGCTCACAGGTGTCCTGTCACACATCACAAACTCACGGCGTGACGTGGTAATGTGACCGGCGGCGGTACGCACTCGGAGAACTCGCCGCAGATCCACGCCGCGGCGTACAACACCTCGCAGATGCCGTTGCGCTGGGAGTTTCCGGTGAGCATGTGGGCATTGTCCAGTAGCATGGCCATCTGGGCCACGGCGAAGCCCCGGATGGCCTTGACACGGATGGCCACATCCAGCATCTGCGAGGCGATGAGGTGCCCATGGCGGGTGCCCTCCAACCGGGTCAGCTCCACTAGGATGCTGATGTACCTGGGGGGGGGGGCAGAGCACTGTCATTCAGGCCAGATTCGAAGTGCAACTCCACCTTCACCAATAAAACACTGGCCTAGGCTGGGGATTCCCACAGTGGGGGCTGCAACAACCGGAGGGGTCATGTGACACGGGGTGGGGGAGGGGGGGGTGTGAATGGGCACACAGGAAACGCTATTGCGCCTGTCTCCCCCCCCCCCCCATTTGTCTACAGAAATGGATTTGGGAATAGAATTCAAATGTTTACAAATGTGTTTAGAGTTTTACTCTCTGAAAATGAATCTGTTCACATAGTGCTTTAGTGTTCCAAAGGTCACAATGCAGATTTTAAAAGGTGTTTGTTTAACACTCAGCTATTTGTTCTGTGACTTCACAGTGCCTGGTACACAGACTGGCTCCCTAAAAACAAATATAGGGAGGAAGTCGTGACATTAGGTGTTTAGCCCTGTGTTTTTGCTGATGGCAAAGCTGTTTCAGAATGAAGTACCAAGGCTCTATAAACACACCAAGCGACCCGGAGGTCAAACTCAGCTCCATAAAGGGCTCCTGGAGGCCACCACAACCACACTGGGTACCAGTTTGTACTGACCACTCAAAGTTGGTGATGTACTGGTAGTTGCTCTGGCTGCAGATGTCGATGATCTTGGTCAGTAGCTCATCGCGGTAAGTGGTTCCCTCTGCCTTGTCCATGTGCAGCATCAGCTTCTTCACGATCTCCATCAGGTTCTTCTTGGAGACCTTCACACACACGCAGAAGTTTAAGGCGCTACAGTCCCCTCCTTCACCTTCAGTTCATACTTTGGATGAACAAGTAGCTGGCAACTTACACTGACTTTTAATGTTTTTTGGCTCCATTCTATGATAAATGGCACACTGGGTGGGATTAATAAATGCTATATATATATATAAATTAATAAATGCTATATATATATATATATATATATATATATACACACATGCATACTTCAAAAACTCTACTGCCTGATATAGTGCCTCTTGTAACACTAGGATTCAGAGGCGGCATCGTTAGTAAGAAAAACCATCACTAAATAGTACGGCATCAGCTCTGGCCTGAACATCACTTGATTTAGAGCCGTTCCTCCCCCCCCCCCCCGCCCCCAATCCTATCCTTGGGAACCCACAGATCGTCCACGTTTTTCCTCCCAAAGGGATTAGAAGGTTTAAGTAAACTGCCAAAAAAAAATTATAAAAAGCACAACGCTACCATGCCGTAAAGAAGATCGAGGGCCCGAAGTCGAATGGACTCGTCTTTGTCGTCCAGACACTGCAGGATGAGGTCCTTGTGGGACTGTACCGACTTGGGGTGGGTCTTCAATATCTTTGACATGGCCAGCAGACCCAGGTACTTCACTAAAACACATGCAAGACACTCACTGGGCAAGGTCCCAGACACAGGGTTCGACACAAAGACATCCTAGTCACTGCTGACATCTACACACCAGACAGGACACTGGGCACCTATGGACTGCTCTGCACATCTGTCATTACAAACACTGAAGGCATAGAACAAGTGACATTGGTCATAAAGACAATATCATAGAGCAAATACTACCCTACATGTTCCATGTGACAAGTCCAAAATACTGCGTGAAGCAGTTACCGCAAACAGCGCTACACACGCGGCTTGAAGCTCTGTCTCCTGCCTGACGTTTATTATTAGACAGATTCCCCACTGAATGATAATTGGCCGCCCTTATTAAGCAAGAAAATCATGAAAATGGTGGACGAATGTTGAACCAGATGAGGAACAGCCAGGGTTATAAAAATGTAGCTGGAGTTGCGAGTCAGTGGCTCCAGGATACATGAATATAAATGAAACTATTTTTCCTAACATTGATACAAGAGTATTTTAGGGAAAATGTGGTTTCAGGGAGAAATATAAAAGAAAAGCAAAACTTGCAAGTTTACATAAACAAACCTAGACTGCTCATAACAGTGTAACCCAGATAATTTGGATACATTTTACAAAATTTATTTTGGGAAACAAAATAAATGTTGACATTAAATTATGGTGCACAGAAAGTACATTTCGCTTTGGGATTTGGAGAGGTATTTAAACTAGAATGCGACGTTACTGAAAATACTTTTTATTTTGCCGGTAAAAAAGCCTCTATGGACCATCACCAATATGTCCGTTTTGTAACAAATCAAGATACTGGCTGTCCAACTAGCTAACTATAAATCGATAGCCATTTCACTTATCTTCTTGTAACAGAAAAAACCAACAGCCGATGTCTAATCCACAATGTCTTTTCCTTAAAAAAAAATGAAAAACTGATGTCCAACGATGATTAAAGCATGTGTTGTTAATACTTATAATAGCATGATAACAGCAGTAAATGACTCATACAGCCTAGGGTCACGTATTCCAGCTGTTTAACAGTCGGTGCCCAGAAACAGCCCTTTGTTTAACATGCAAACCCGGCCAGGTGCCGCTCACAGGTCTGTTTCCACCACAAAAACCACCATCACTCGAGGCCAGTGATGGATGTCCAGTTACCAGGGACACCGGTCTAAATGGCCGAAAGGACGCAGACCGCGTGGGAACGGCACAGGGTCCGGCGGCAGGCTCACAGTTCTGGTCCGAGTCCTCGATCAGGATGCGCAGTTTCTGCACGCAGAGCTGGGGGCGAGAGGGAGGGAAAACTGCTGTTGGAGACACCGCAGTTTATATGCGACAAGCTTATAATTTTGCAAGAAAAAAAAAACTGATGCACAAGTGCTTTGTTTTCGGAAGGATCATAGTTAACTGTACTGAGGCCCACGCAAACATGTTTAACAGGCCTGGTGTATTCAGTGACACTTAATAAACTTGACAAAATGAATTATTTCATTGGATTGTAAAGGGTTAAGCTCAGTATTCATGGGAGAGTATTAAGGCTGGAAAAATACCTGAATACTGGCACTATGATTGGGCATCCCAGAGGAGAGAGAGATCAGCACTGCAAAGACAGACAGATGCTTATGAAGTCATATGCACAGGCCCGTCACTCAGCACAGTGCCTACATCAGAGTGTGCAGGGACAACAGTATCCAAGGTCAAGGTCAATGACTACTGATGGCATATTATAATTTAATTCAGGACATATTCACCAGTAGCAGTCATCATCAAAAAAGGTAGAGGATTAAGTCAACATCATCATCTGATGAATAAAACCAAATCTCATTTTACAAATCTCTAACCACTAAACAAACCAGGATAAAGTTTATGATCTGATTCTTTTTTTCTTTCAAAGCTCAAACCGGCAAACATGCAGCTAACCTTTACAGCACAAATGCAACCCTGATCTTTCATGTCATTGTCCTCAAAGAAGAACAGAATTGCAGATAAAACGATACCGACCTGCAATGACAGTGTTGACACATTCATACAGCAAAGACATGGCTGAGGTACTGAGGAGGGAAAAGATAAACAAGGTGGAGGGGGCGGGGTCAAAATGAGGCCTCATACAGGCAGATGACAAAAGGTTTAGCCTGTCAAAACATTCTCAATAATTACAATCATCTTCCCTCTCATCAGCCATTACAAGCCTCGAGGCAGATTTCCACAGGAACTATGCTACACCAATTTTAACCAACAAAAGATGGGAATATTACTAATGCAACTGAAGCAAAGATATTGTCCTCCTCTTACAGTATCTATTAGTCACAAAACCAGCTGTAAGGCTGCCACTGGGTGGCAAATCCACAGAACCCAGTGTCGACACACCCGCCCCCCCCCACCCTACCTGTGGATGAGGTTTGTCAGCGGTTCGATTAACTTCTTCCCCAAGCGAGGCTCCAGGGGAGTGAGGGCCCCAAACTGCGGAAGAGACGGCAGGAATCAAAGGCAAACCACTTCAGCCAGGCGGAAGAGAAGCACGCACTTCAGATCAGCTCTATAGCAGGAAACAATGGTTTTATTTCTGCAGACTTTCCACTTTCAGGTCGCTGCTCTTCCAGTTGCTAAAATAATTTTCTAACGGCGATTTACTGGCTGTATCTCAGCGTGCAGAAGGAGCGAGTGAGAGGCAGGGGGAACGGGAGACACACCGTGCTGTGCCACTCACCAGCTTGATGATCTTAATGAGGACCCAGTTGTTAGTGGAGGAGGTCATGAGCTTGAAGAAGAGAGGGGCCAAGGACAGGTAGTTTTTGGGGTTCCGTCTGGCCAGTTCGCAGATGACGTTCACAGCTGCTGACTGGACCCCTGGGACACATGGTGACGACAATCAACCTCGAGGAGCCTGTACAACGTTTTTGCGGCTGTAGTAGACTACAAAAGTTAACTTGAATTCATTTCTCCAAGGCGTGTCCCAGTTTTCAGAAACAGCATAACCAATCAGCATTATGATAGTCATCTTTGACAATGCCTAGATGCGTGCAGGATTGAATAATGGAAAATTTGTCCTTTTCATCGCACTCATGTGAGTTTTACTTGCACAACAATGTTGAGCGCAGAACAAAAAATGATTGATAACCAATTAAACTGTAGAGGAGGTGGGTCCAAGCAGCTAGCGGAGGCAGTGGAAAAACATCTGATTGATTGGTCCCGCCTCCTTTATTTGCTTGGACCCACTTCCTTTACAATCTGATTGGTTATCTCTCTGAACCAATCATTTTTTGTTCTGCCCTTAGCATTTTTGTATAAGTAAAACTCCCACGAGCTTTCAGCGCGGTCCTCTGCTTCAGAATCCTTGTGCCTCCTCTTTTTTCGCGAATTAAAATTACACCTCTAGTTATCTCACCCTCCTAACCCATTTCTGCTTCCCTCACCAGGGTCAGGGTCCTCCAGCTTCTCCTTAAGACGGGGAAAGGCCGGCCGTAAGGACTCTGGGTATTTCAGGAACACTTTGTACATGATTAACACAGCCTTCTTTCGGATGAATGGTTTAGTGTGGGACATCTGAGACAGAGTGGGAGTAAGTAGGAATTAAGTAAGGAAAATGAAATGATACAGGACCAGAAGAGGAGAAGGACAGAGGTGCTTACCAGGGTCATGATGTCATTGGCCAAGTCCCGAGCGAGGTCAGGGGTCACAAAACATGACAGGCCAGTCAGAGCGACTCCTGTGTCATACTGGTTAGGACTGCTGAGATCCTAAGAGGAAGACAGATGGAGGGAGGGATGGATGGTTATAACCAGCCCCCTTCAAGGACAATCTGAATTGGAGGGGGGGAGGAGTCACAGACCTTACGAATCTGATTGGTGGTCAGCATGATGACATCAGTGCCTTCGTGAAAGCACTGGGAAGCTGCCAGGTAGCCGATCCTCTGTTAGGAAGATGGTATGTTAGAGAGACTCCAGAGCTAAAAGCAGGGTATTGGCCTTTCAGCTCAAATGCGCCACAATTCTGTGTGTCTCACCTTGTATGTGAATTTGGAGGAAGACATAACCTCCACGATGTTGAAGGCTGCCCAGCTGACGTCGTAGCCCAGCATCTGCAACTGTGAGGAGGGTGCAGGGCAGGGTTTGTGTCACGCAAACAGCACTGGGCCCTGTTCACATCCAGGCTGTAAACATCACGCTGAGGTACGATACGACGCCATGGCCGCTAATGATGGCAGACAGGCCGCTAGATCCCTTCTGGTGTTCTAGATAAAACTTTCTATTAGCGTCTAAGAGCACTTCATTAGTGTAACTACCCTGACTGATTACTCCGAACGACTCATCAGAATCGGCGTCCCCTGTGTAACAGAGGGGGCCAGTCAAATAATACCCCAGACTGCTCCCACTGGCCAGCTGTGCAGTAAACGTCGGCACCCACTGTACAGCGAGGATAGCGAGAGGAGTTCGGCTTACGTAGGTGAGCTTGCACACAGCATTGGCCTTGACTGCGATGTTGTCCTGCTTGAGTTCCTGTTTGATCTCATCTATGCAGGTGGAGATGTACTTCGCCTGTGGGGTGGGGGGACAAAACATGGTTTAACACACTGATACACTATGGACAATGCGGAAAAAAGTGAGCCTAACTGAATGTCTTTGAACTGCAGTTGGGAAGTAGGATACCAAGCGGAAAACTGCATAACATGGAGAAGATGCAAACTCCACAGATCACTGACCCCACTGAGCCATCATGCACCCGGTTTCTCTCCAAATGTTAAATAAATTTCTATATGCTACATTCCTGTTTATGACAATTTAGGAGTTTGACACTTTTAAACAAAGAACAAGTACAAAGGGAACTGAGCTACGCTGATGTGTGTCACGCTTGCAGCCACAAAACAGAAAAAGGGGATGACTAAGAAAACTGGATTTTCAGACGAGGAGACCAGCTCTGTGCAGACGTAAGGGATCTGAAGCTGTGCAAACCGAACAGGGGAGATTGCGAACGATTCAGGATGGCAAACCGGTGAACAGGATTCACAGAGGGAGGACCAGGGCACTGAATGGCGCCCTTATGCTGTGACAGCAAACATACGCACCAATCATTCTGCTCTCTGGCTGTAACGAGGAACGTGGAAGCCAGAAAACTGGTCTGTCTCACTCTCACACAGCTAGAACAGACTTACTTCATAGTTATCAAGTGACAACATGCAAACAAAAGGGCTTTTGCCCTGC
>JAODJW010000033.1:4458187-4470018 GCA_026777045.1 Hyperopisus bebe | reverse complement strand
AACATCCACACCTTCAACCCTTCTAGTTACAAATCCCTCTACTCAAAAACTGACTGCTCAGGGAAAAGTCTTTAATCGCCTTCACTATAATCTATAGCCATTTTAATATATTATCATTAGTGTGTGCACTGCTGCTTTATCGAGTCAGGTCCTGTGCCGCTGTCCGAAAACACAGTCCGGTTATAGGAAAGAATTTAACAAGAAGAAATCAGTAATAACTAAGCAGTAAACAGTTGGCATCAAAGACATCACTAAAACATAAATAATATCTATGTCAACTGAATTTTCCTTACAGATGGTGCGGCATCCTAGACATTTTAAGGGCTAGTATTATTTGCAGAATTATTATTGTGTTCATGTTATTACCTTTTTGTTTGTCATCATTTATTGGTAACACTGCACTTGGTGGGAGAAAAATACTCAGTAATGGCTCAGTTAGTGCTGAAGTATAAATCACAAAAAATTCATGAATGGATATAGTTCCTACTTGAGCTAAAAGATGTGTCATGAATCATTCACTTGTCATTCATGACTTGTTCCTTCAGTACTTAATTCTGTAAACCTTTGTGAACTAACAGATAAAACAACAAATGTGGTAAATGTGGTAACTGCTTGGGGTAAAAGTTTCGTCATGATTCATTAATGATGAATAAACAAGTATCTCAGTATTTCACTTGTCATTCATGACTTGTTCTTTCAGTAGTTCAAAAAGGTTTACAGAATTCACAGACAGAGACTGTCCAGAGAAAACATGCTTCACGGTGTTTTTATGATGAATTAACATATCATGAGTATGTAACTAAGACAGCCCGTGTTTAATTGATACATAAGTAATAGTATAATACTAGATTATACCCATTTAGGTTACTTACAAACGCTTTGAGTCACTTTTAAACAAGTAGATTCCCGTTTTCACCTTAAATCGTTGTCGTTGGCAGTGCAGTACACCAGTAAAAAATAACAAATGAAAATAAAAACCCTTCATGTTTTTCTGTTAGTGTTCTTACATATTGTTCTGCTATTCGCCAATGCTAAGCCACAGGCTGCATTCAGCGTAAAGGGGGCACAACATAAGGTCTGACAACGCTATATTTCTTTTTTAAGAGTTCATTACCAACAGGTGTCTAACCGGGTAGCACAGCTCTACCCAGGGGGCCGTGCGCTACGTTCTAGCTGGATAGGTGGTGTCTAATTTGTATACTCTGTGTACACAAAGCAGAGCAAACAGAAACGTTACATGGAGAAAATACAACGGCTCCGAAAACACATTAACACCCCCCCCCCAAGCCTGAGAGCATGTGGCCAGGTTACCCCACTCAAGGGGAGCCGTAACCAGGCAGGTAACATACATAGATTCACGCCATCCTGCACATCCATGTAGAGAGTGTTCTAACGGCAGCTTCTAGGGCTGTGCCGATCAAATAACGATGTGGCCGCGATTATAGGGCTCTAGATTTTACCAAAAAGCCAGAGTCCGGACAAATGTCTCACCCATCTCAAGCCTTGGTGATTATTGCGCAAGCGAGCAGCTTCCAAACTTCATATACTATTAAGTCCATAATCATTAGATTTGCTTATTTGTTCCGGGTAAAAAAAAACAACTGACCACAAATAGAAGCCACATCATGAATATTATATAGGCACAGATAAGTGGGCTAATCGTCTATGCCAGAGATCAGAAGGACGTCAGTTCGAGCCAGGCCTGGGCGCATCTGCGGGTCCTTGAGCAAGGCCCTTAACCCCCAGCTCCCTGGACGCTGCTGAGTCTGGTTGCCTTTCGTGACCAGTGTGCTCTCACCTACAGAGAGCAAGCTGAAGGAGGCGTGAAGAGAATTTCCCCATGGGGATCAATAAAGTATCGATTATTAGCATTAGGCCTATTAAGTTCATAGTTTAAAATACTAAGATGCACTGTTAATTCCATCTTAGACTCTTGAACATTGATAAACATAGATGCGGGTGAGCAGGGCACTCACTGGTTCATGATAAAATATTTTATGAAAAACAAGAAATCATGGAGAACAGCCAATCAGAGGGACAGCAACAACTTCAGAGAGAACTTAATCAGCCTAACTAGTCTTTAACAGCTGCAGTGGAATCGGTGTTTTCACCATTCAACGAAGAACAAATAAATGAAAGGCAAGACATGCTGCAGTGCAGGTAAAAGAACAGAGCAGCATTAAGCGGAGTCAGAAGCCATGATACTGTTGGTTGTTTTAGACACACTTGTGCCTGTCAATGTGTTGAAATGACATCAGTGGAGCTGACTGCCAAGAAACAAGGTGACAAAATGTGACGCATTCAAGTATCAACATTCAGTAACATCAAATCAGATTCAATCTGCATACAATCTGTAATTACACCAATGGAGGCTGGCATATTTTTTTGCTCCTGTAAAATAAATCGCCATTATTACGTGCACTGACCGTCTGCTCTTGATTCTTATCTGGTATGGAATAATGAACCGACTTGTAAGATCCTCCAGGAATTAAGTGTCACCCTTTAGGACAACCTCATGCTTAATACAAAAAGCGTGTCTCGCTCCATTCGTCAACATCTACACATGGCTGCAGAAATAGGTCACTTGCTTTATGTAGATTATAACTACAGGCCTGTGAGTCAGACAGGCTGGTGCGCTTTGTTTCCTCAGCACTGTCACAATTCCTATTTAAAACAAATAAACCAAATTCCTATTTAAAACAGCAAAATGATTCTATTAATTGCAATAGCTCTCCCACTTCCTAGCATTCTTGTCTAAACATTTTTCTAACCAGGCCACTAGAGTCATTTCTCTATACACTCATGCTCATACAAATAAACAGTTCAACCAGCTAAATATGTTCCATTGGAGTGATTTTTCAGGGGATTATGTTAAGTTCAGACCCTGGTATATGTGATTAAAGGCGTGTGATTAAAAACATTTACTAACATACAATGCCATCTGTTCATCTAGCCTTATTGAAAGCAAAGAAATCCATCTTTT
The DNA here is from genome assembly GCA_026777045.1 of Hyperopisus bebe. NCBI lineage: Eukaryota > Metazoa > Chordata > Actinopteri > Osteoglossiformes > Mormyridae > Hyperopisus > Hyperopisus bebe. The sequence continues at coordinate 4,467,035 of JAODJW010000033.1, read as the reverse complement.
ACTTGCTTGAAAGTAGTATTTTTGTTGGGAATGAATAATTGGTACATCACAAGTTTACGTTAAACCATTTTTAAAATACTGAAATATACTTCCTTTGTGTTAATCCTACATTAATTCAGGGATTCAATATGTAAATAATTATGATTATATGTTGTAATGTCAGGTGCAATTAATCATATGAAACAGTGTAATTCAATATTTTTTTTAATTACTTTAAATTTAGTTAATTTTATAACTGATTCGCAGCCCTGAAAATATAAATAACATTCTAAGACTTCAAGGCTGAAAACTGATGATTACAATAAAACAGTGGTGGGCAACCTTGACCGTAATTGATAGGCCCATCTTTAAGACACAGTCAATCATGACAATCAGACAGTCAACCATTTGATTGTCAAAAAATATCCATCCTGCACAGCAAAATTTATCGAGATTTCCCCACGGTCAGAAATATCCCACTTAATTTCAGGCTTATGAGCCATGGTCCATTTTAGCATCAACTATTAGAAGAACAAGCAAGTGACAGACATCTTAAATATGTCTGTCAAAATACAAGACATTTTTTTTCTTGCTGGATAACTAAGTTGGTGGTATTTATATCTGGTAACAGAGCAATAAGACAGTGTAAGAGAGCACCTATATTAGTGTCAGATCTTTAGCCTAATTAACCTTGCCATGAAACTCCCTAATGTCAGAATCATTTCACGTCAAAATGCTTATACAGCAGCTTAAAATTATCCATCAAAAGCCATCATTAAAATTCACCTTTTGAAAAATTAAGTATCTACATGCATGTTCAATTTCTTTGACAATCTGGGAATATGTAGAACATAAAACAACTTGTAAATCACACTCAAAGTCAAAAATTCCAAACCAGGTTATTCTAGAACTCTCTGTCACCAGAACTGCAAACAGCAGCAAAGTTATGATGCGACTCACATGACTAACTAAAGAAATGTAATATTATTGCCAATAACATACACTTTAAGCGACGTATACAGGCATGCATATGGAGATCGAGATGCAAGAAAGTCAATGCAAGATGCAACACACCGACACGTACAGAGATCTCAAGAAAACCCACTATGTATAAAAAGTACTGCACTGAAATAATAATGTTATTGCAATAACATGGTACTACCGGCCTCAGATCATCAAACTTGTGACTCGTCAACGTGGGTCTGCAAAATCTTTAGTGAAGTTTCACACAAAGGCACCGACAGTGATGAACGATTCTGCCTGTAAAAACCACAGTGTAATATAACATACAATCCCTTCGCAAAGCTACTGTATGAAGAAAAATAAATTTGGAAATAATCAGTCAATCACAACAATGAATGTGACAAGTTCCCCCCCCCCCCCGGCGCCTATAGGATTGACCCCATCAGGATAGTGTGAAGGGTTACATAAGAACTTAAGAAATTAACAAAGGAGAGGAGGCCATTCAGCCCATTGTGCTCGTTTGGAGATAACTCAGCTAATAGGTCAGAGTTGTTAAAATCTCTGATTTAAAGGAACACAAGGTTTTAGCTTGCACTACACTAACAGGGAGACTATTCCATACCCTAACTACACGCCGTGTAAAGAAGTGCTTTCTCAAATCCAGTTTACAATGTTCTCCCGTTAATTACCACCTATGGTCACGAGTTCCTGTATCTGAACTAATATTCAAGTAACTATTCAATTGAACAGCATCCAGGCCTGTTAGAATCTCATATACCTAGATCATGTCCCCCCTTAGTCTCCTTTGCTCAAAGATGAACACATCCAGCTTACCTAACCTCTCCTCATAAGACATTCCTCTAAGACCAGGAGTCATTCTCGTAGCCCTACGCTGAACCCTTTCTAAGGCAGCAATGTCCTTTATAAGGTGTCCAAACCGGCACACAATATTCCAGGTGGGGTCTTATCAAGGAACAGTATAATCTTAGCATCACCACCCTTGACTTAAACTCCACACACCTAGAGATGTAACCCTTTTTAGTCCAAACGATGCTCGGGACGGGGGCTGTCCCGTTATCAGCCAAGCGATGCCAGCACCCCTGCGTCTCCCTGCTGCACCGGGTCACCTGGATCTCTCGGCAAAGCTCCCCCGACCCGCAAGCGATCGCTCATCCCCCGCGGCCCGCCACCATTTCGGGATCAGTCATCATGATGATGACCGACGTGTGTCGCGCATGAACAGGTCGGGCGATAACGGCACCTGGACAAAACATCCCATAATGTCAAAACTGCTCAGAAAAAATGTCCGATTGGAAAAAGTATCGCCCGTTTGATATTCATGTGAATATGTATGAAGTTTGGCGCTATTGACGCCTCTGGTATTATATTAGCTGGCAGTCCGGGCAGAAAGGGCAACACTGAGCTAACGCCACAAGACAGCAATAGGTGCTCGGTTAACGGGGTGGTTAGTTACCTGGTTACCGATAACCACCTGCCTCTTGTCTGACTCGTACCCGCTACAGCCGCCGCTCACCTCGGCAAACGGGGGCCGGGAGGCGCCGGGCCGCCCGGCGGGCTCACCTCGTCCTCCTTGTGGTTCCGTATGCCGCGCACCAGGTCCTGCAGGTTCTTGTCGAACATCCTGTCGATGCTGCCTTTAACCATCTTCAGAGCCATGGCTGCTGCGTCCCTGCGGTCCCGCCGGTCGGCAGGAGGGGTCCACAGGAGCGGGCTAACCCAGCGTCTTCACGCCGCCGGAGTCCTCACTGCGGCCACCGCCGGCCTCGGGTTTATTTATGTGTTTGTCGGCGCCACCTCAGACAGGGTGAAGCAAACCTCAGCGCGGTACCCAGAATCTGTGCAGAATCAGCTAGGAAATGGCTGACAAGATGGCGCCGGGGTCAGCTGACCGACCGCGTCACTGGGAGGGGAAGCCGGGGACCCATCGGGGAACCCTAACAAAACACACATCATTCACCGAGTAACACGTTACATTTCACTAATGGGAAAACAGTAAACAAACAAAAATAAAAAAGAATCAACTTCCATTGAGAATGTGCTAACTGCTGTGGCCCCTGGACCATATAATACAGACACGTGATTTCTAATTATAGTTTCTGGATATTATCATATTCATCCCGCTGTTCGGTGTAATTTATTCTGCCACTGCGTCTCTTTGCAGGTTATCTGGATTATAGGTTTAAATGTGACACCATATATTCAACGATTCTGTCATTTTTATTTGTCACGTGCAAGGTGTACAGTTGGACGACAACCGTCAATGAACCGAAAGGTGGTCAACTCGTTCGTAACTCAAAATAACAATATCAATAAAGGAATAAAACGGGGGGAAATAAATATGTATAATAAATATGTAAATAAGGAACGGAAAGTGAACAAGAAAAGAAAAAACAGATGTGCAAATGAACTGCATGGTGCATATGTAACAACCCAGTACTGTATTAACATTATAACTGTGCTTAGGGCAGACATCCCACGTCTCGGGGAGACTCCCTCAAACAAACAGCAGCCGCCTGACAGCCGCAAATGATATCTCGGAAATCTGTCGTTCCGCTATTTCAGCGGTGGTAAGTTTTACCGTTGCAACCTCGCTCCAAATTTTAACACCACTCTCCAGCCACCCGCCCCCGCCCCAGCTGGCTATATATATGTACGGTATTACCGTAATACCAGCCAAGCATTGGCCAGCACCCCCGCCCTCCCGGATGCCCCTCACCTGCCTCACTGAAATCAATATGCCTAAGGTGGGCTGTCTGTAGGGCTATGTAGTAATCAGACGGCTCGATGGTAGAAGCTCCTTCTGAGCCTCTCAGTTCTCACTGAGAGACTGCAGACACGCTTTCCTGACCTCAGCCTGGTGAAAAGATAGTTCTTAGGGTGTGTTGTCTCCCTGCTGATTTCCACTGCTCTGCTCCAGGACCATCTGAAGTAAATGTCCTGCAGGGAGGGCAGATCAGCCTTGCCGATGCCTTCAGCTGAAGGTACCACCCTCTGCAGAGCTTTGCAATCCAGGGCAGAGCAGTTACCAAACCGTGCTGTGATACCCAAGAGTAGCACTGAACCGCCCCTCAGGTGCTGGAGATGGTACAGCCGATTGCTGGCTTTAGATATCCGAGTCTGTACACGAATGGGCCAGGTGAGGTCATCAGAGATTCAGGCTCAGAGATATCTAAAGGTGCTCTTCCTTTCAGCTGGGACCCATCTGACGTTGAGGGGGCTGTATTCACTGCAATGCTTGTGCATAAAAGCCAGTGCCATCTGTTTGGCTTTACTGGTGTTGAATGAGAGGCAGTTTGCCTGACACCATTGTGTCAGACTCTGCACCTCATCAAGATAGACCTTCACATCGTTATCAGAGAGCAGGCCAATTACAACCGTGTCATCTGCGAATTTGACTCTTTTGTTTGGTCTGTGTTTGGCCGCACAATCATGCAGCAGTGGGCTGAGAACATGGCCTCGATGTCGAGGGTGATGCACCCCACCTTCACTCCCCTCGAGTCTCCTGTGGGAAAGTCTAGGACCCAATCACAGAGGGGAGCATGCAGACCCAGGTTCCCGAGTTTGGTGAACAGTGTGAAGGCCCTGCTCACACTTCTCCGGATGCGTCCATGCAGACGTGTCTGCGCACAGGCATACGAGGCAAACGGTGTAAATGCGGTTCTGCAATCAAACGCTTGCAGTATAAAGATATTGTGTCCATGTGGCCACAGACTACTCTTGTCTTCACCCACTGCACATGTTTGATACACCCACAATACAACAGGGACGTGTCTGAAGAACATCTATGTGAAGAAATTCGGCATTATATACATTTGTATGACCCGTCATGTTTGAATAATAAAAACATAAAAATTTGAAAACACCAAGTAATTCATAAAGTGGAGCAGGAAATCTACCCCAGCCAGACTCCTTATTGGTAGTTAGGAGAATATTTGTCCTGTAATATGATGGTTCGAATTGTATTATTCTTTCAGACATCCAATTTGCAATTGTGATAATTTAATATATTTTTTGGTTCAAACATTTATCCACCCACTCATCCATACATCTTCTGTAATTGCGGTTTAGAGAAATTTCAGACACAGAGATGTCTCATTTTATTTCAAACACAAGGATATTAACAGATTGTATAACTGTCTCAAATAAACTCTAATGCTGTTCTCCAAAAATCTGAATGATCAGACGTCCTTGTTGTATTTGCCATTTCTTGCCATGGCAAGAAATATTCCTTGACATATTTAGAAAAAAAGTCATTTAAATTGTGCAACATGTGTGGCTCTACTTGTATACAGTCTCCAGGATGATTCTGCAGTCTGTCAGTCGCTGTTTCCCCTGTTGTGACGCCCTTGATGAGTTATAATGTAAGGTGACAGGTGACAGGCCGTCTTTCCAATGCTTTAGCTATATGGTCGTTGCCACGTCCCCCCCCCCCCCGCCTGTTCCATGTCTGCGATTTCGCATGCAGATCTGCAGATACAGCATGGCGAACTGAAGAGGATCAAGGGTCACAGAACAGTTGGAGCAGGTATAATCTTCAAAGAGCCTGAGGAAGCACAGACAATGAGGCTGGTCAGGGCAGCAGAGCAGTAATCATCTAGACAATCATTTGGATTTATTCCTTGTACATTCCTTGTAATATTTAACTTGAAGTGTTTTATTTTTCTGATCTAATTTAAATTTTCTTATTTGTGAGGTATACCACTGACTATTCTTCTTAATTTTCCTGTGAGCATTAATAATATATGTACCGTCCAGCCGGCCGGCCGGTCAGTTGGTTGTTGGATATTTGATTGATTTTTTTTTTTTTTTAAACTACAGCAGTAGACAGGGACGGATTGAAAATGACGGGACACACCGCCGATCAGTGCAGGACTGCAGGACGTGTCCGGATGGGCCATCCTGGCTGGCTGCTTTGCTGCGGCTCATTCGCCGCAGGGAAATGCGGATCCGGTGCTCGGTGACCATGCATCGAATCGAGCAGAAAAGGCATTGAAGCCGTCTGGCAGGGAGGAGTCGGTACGAATCCCAGAGAGGGGCCAAGTTCTCCCACGGGAGTCGGGTGTCAGCTGACTAAAAGTGGGACTCGACCTTCACAGCAAACTGCCTCGTCATATCTGTCACTGCTTTTCTCAGACTGTTGCTTTGTACTCGCTCAAATCCCCCGACTCACTGTGCCTATATACTGGATAAGCAGATATATATTTTGTCTTGCATGCCCCCCTCCATTAAGGACGATAAGGAATTACAGAGAGCAGCTGCTGTACAGGTGGCCTTGCAGACCCTGACCTCCCTTTACCCTGATGTGACAAAGAACAACAAAGAATGACGGTTTGATCAGGGCTGTGCAGACCCACCCCCAGGGGCCCACAGACCCACCCATCCTGGGTTGAACCCTGCCTTATGCACCTAGGATCTCGATCCCCTCCCCCCCAAACCCTGAATAGGACAAGTGACTACAGAAGATGGGTGGATGTTTTATTGCGATTTGTAATATGAAGTGTATGTTTTGCCTTATCTTGTTTTTGTGCAAAAAGGTTGCCTTAATCTGATCTATAACAAGTGGAAAGTCACAAGATATTCAAAATATGACCTTCGCACGTGAGGAATGTCAGAATGGCATGTAACTAGCCAATAACAATTAAGCAAAACAACCAGGGATGATTGACAAAGCAGCCACCTGGTGACCACAGAAAAGTCTCTTGCTGTAAGTGTGTATAAGTGAGCGAGTTGCCCTTTGCTTTTTTGGGAAATACTTGATGACTTTGTCTGAAATCTCCAGTCAACTCTTTGTTCCTTTATATTTTCTTCACAGATTCACATATTTGTAAATTGTAAGGTTATAGGTTATTGTAAGTTCCAGGATTCCTTTGCTTTTGCATCACTAAGACAAAAAGGTAAACACATAATCTACTTCAGTAAAACTACCAGCAATGGTTAAAAGTTTACATATATAAGATACAGACAGTACCTGTATGTCCCTTCAGATAATGTTTTTTAAGGAAATAGACATTTGAATTCAATTTATGTGACATTTCAGTACAATTCTAACCCTTATTCTAAAACATCCTACAATTTGAGACAGTATGTATATGCGATCATATATATGTTTTTTTTTATATATGAAATGCATGGTTCGTTTCTTCAGGCTTCGCTATGCTGGACTGACACCTCCAGGCCAGATGAGGGCGCTGCTACTTAAACTTTCGATTTTTTTTTATTGCACTAGCATATAATTTATTTCCTGTCTGTACGCTTCCCAGTTCCCCTTTCCTGTTGGATGTAAATACTATCAGCTCAGTGCATCTTTCGTTGCTGATCAAAATTACAAACATGAAGAAATTTTTTGAAGATATTAAGAAAGACATCAAATTCAAGTCGGCAGGACCTGGAAAGAAACTAAATGAAGACAGTAGGTAAATACTTTTCAGACATAAGCTGATTCAGTTGTTTCTCTGTGCACTTTAATGAGCAGATGGAAGCTTATTTACTGTATATCCAGGGCAGTTTATTGTCTATGTTGGTAGAATGCATAAGTTGCATGATTAAAAGCGCTTGTTTCCCTAGCTGTACAAATAGCGTTATTTGTGAAATCCCTGTAGTATGGATTCTTTTAAGAATATCGTAGTTTATTTTGTGTCAACTACTTTTTGCCTTTTAATAACATCATGAAATCCTTCGATGGCATGATTGAACAATGGAATAAGCCTCATTTATTCTCAAGTTTGTGAACCGCGCTATTCGTGTTTAGTTGCAGTGTTGTTTATTACCGCTTTGGTTTGCTAATAGATACTCCAGTGATGTGTAAAACTGTCGTGAAACTGATGATCTTTAAAGCGAACGTCGTAGTGTTTATGTCGTTGCTCTATATGTAGGTCATTATGAATCTTCTCCGTGGATACACTGTTCGTATTATGCTTCAGTCCGGTACACTTTTTAAGGTTTGCCTTTTTGTTGCGTTTTCTACGCGAAGCCTATAAAAAAAAAAGCTATGATCACCAATGTAGGTCTGCTTTGTCCTCTGTGCCTAGCAGCTCTAACCCGCCAGTGGTGCAGAGCAGTGCCCCTGCCAAGCCCCGCCATGCACTTACAGAGGGGGCCCAGAGAGCAGGGGCTGCAGCCCTGGCCAGGATAGAGCAGCAGCAACAGCATCGGCCTCGGCTTCAGACCTCGCAGGATGCTATTCGCAATCAAGGTTAGGGATACACGGTTCCCACAAACTGCACAGAAACAAGTCTTGTAGCTATACATCAGCTATACATGATCTACAGAAAATGCATGCTAGTGCCTTTAACATGTACTGTTGTGAATCTAGAGAAACTTATAGGAATCATACACATCAGAGAAAAGGGCATAGAATGGTATGCAATAGCTTTTCACGCTAATGAACTCCGCTGGGTGGTCGACGTTTGTCAGTAAATTGTTTGTGATTCTGATCCTGTCTCCTCACCTTGTAGTCAAGAAGGAACTCGAAGCTGCAGCAGTAGTAGCAGGCGAAAAACCCTCAACAGATATTGAGGCAAGGAGAAAACTTTATTCTTGGAGTTTGACACACAAGCTCACTAAACCTTGATTGGTACATGATAGTGTCATTTATGACATGCTGTTTCCTGCAGGGCACCGACATTCAAGTGAAGGATACAGAATGTCTTTCAGTATCGGGGGTGTATTTTAAATGCCCTCTTACCGGTGCAGTCTTTAAAAAGAATGAGAGGGAGGCTCGTATTAAAGAAGCTGTTCTCATGGTGGGTACCTTCTAATGCTCTAAAAGTGGTGCGTGATTTACATTTAGTCACAAAGAGGTTCACCTCCAGAACTCTTGTAAAAAAAAAAAAAAAAAAAAAAATTATATATATATAATTTTTTTTTGTATATATGTGTGTGTGTG
>JAODJW010000033.1:4430774-4458087 GCA_026777045.1 Hyperopisus bebe | reverse complement strand
ACACACACACACACACACACACACACACATATATATACAAATTGTCACAACTCCTCACTAAGAATTGTTTCCATTTGAATAAACGTGGAATATGCATTATATGATTTTTAAAAACCTTATCACCCTCTTATTTTCTTCTAACAGCATTTTGCAAACGACCCCGTGCAAGCTTCCATCATGATGATTCATACTTTCAACAAGGACAGAGAGAAAGTGAAGGCTGCTGTGGAAATCATCAGCAGGTGAGGGCCGGAATCTGAGATTGAAGATCTAGTGTTCTGAAGAGCATCGGCTTGTGCTGCAGTGTGAACATACTGCTTCAAAGATTCCTTGGCTCCTCTTGTATTTCCTGGCCAGGTATCTGGACAACATTTGTAAGAACCCAGAAGAGGAGAAGTTTAGGAAGATCAAAGTCAGCAACAAGATCTTCCAGGTGAGTGAGAGAATGTGAGAGTGGCCAACAGCAGGTTTAGTGTCCCGCTGGATTTCTTGTCTTACCGGTTTATGTCCATGTTTGTCTTTAGGAGAAGGTCAGTTGTGTGGAGGGATGTCAGGAGTTCCTTCAGGCTGCAGGATTTGAATTTAAAAATTTACCCTTGGAGGGAAAAGGTGAGTTGGCAGGTGACTGGAGCCTTTGGGAGTCAGCATATGGCACAACATTGATATACAGCAGTATACCGTTTTATCGTAACACCGCCCAACTCGTTCATAACAGTTCACCCATCTCACTACATTGCTTGTATTTCTTGCGATTCACCTGCCCTCTGCTGGTCTGGCAGATTCTTTGCCGTTCACATGAGCTAACTGTGACCACCTGCATCCACTGGTAAATGTGGACTCTTGCGTACATAGTACAACAGCATGTGGAAAAGTGAAGTATGAACTGGGCTTAGTACACCAGCCTTAACGTTGCTAGGTGATGTCATTATACCCAATTTATCAGTTGATGACTAATTTTGTCAACTATTACAGATTATTACTGACGTTATTTATTAGTTGTCGTAACCCTAATTGGGAGTGAGTGCTCGTACATCCTAGATGGTAGTTGATCTCAGTTGTTACATCTTCAGATAAATTTATGTTCATCTGAAGATGCAACTGTAAGGACATTGGTGGCATCTTTCTCCTGAGTATGCATGTCCTTCCAGAGGTAACCGAGGAGTTCCTGGTGCTAGCGGAGCAAAATTCCAGCGAAATGGAGAAACTCGGAGAGACGAAGGACCAGCTTCAGAAAGGGGAGCCGCTCCGAGCTCAGCTGGAGCGCCAGCCGCAAGCTTTCCGGCCCTCCCCAAACGCCACGCGCTTCGAGCTGCCCGCGGACTTCTACAATCTGACCGCTGAGGAGCTGAAGAGGGAACAGCAGCTCAGGTGCGGAGCCGCTTCCAACTATCCGCATGAGACGGACGGTATCGCGGACGAGTTGGGTATCATCGCAGATTTAAAATGTTTTTCAGGACGGAGGTGGTGGAGAGGAACGCGATGCTCCGGACGAAGGCCATGCGAGAACGTGATGAGCAGAGGGAGAGAAGGAAGTACAACTACACGCTACTAAGAATGCGCTTTCCAGATGGAAACATCCTGCAAGGTCTGTAAATGCTCTTCCAGGTGTCGATAAATACTGCCGTTCCACTCTATTCATGCTGATGCGAATTCTAACATGAAAAACAAGAATAAATTGCAAATCACTGAAGTCCATTAGGTCTAGGAAGGGGAAGCTCCTGAAGAGATTTTCTTTTTATAAGACAGGGATAAACTGTGGGTAAGTTCTGGTACACAAGCATCTCCAAAAGTCCTTTTACCTGCAGTCAGCGAAGACGTGAGGAAATGAGTTTGAAGGTTGTTTTTTTTCTGTTTGGATGCTGCAGGGACTTTCTTGGCTAGGGAGCCAGTGGCTGCCCTTTATGAGTTTGTGCGAGAGTCACTTGTGGATGGCTGGCAGCCCTTTGAACTAATGGCCCCCGGGGGGCAGAAGCTGAAAGATGACGAGACATTACTAAACGAGTGCAATCTGGTGAGCATTGACAAACCTCTCCAAGCTTCGGGTGCACAAATAAATAATTCAAATAAAGCTTTCAGGACCCAAAAGGAACCTGCAAGGAAAAAGATGAGTCCGGGTGAAATTAGCGTGGTGGGTGTTTCAAGATACAAAACACAATGATTTGCCTGAGTTTAAGTTTCACCAGTACCAGGCCATATCCAGATCAGAAAATTTGCTTCTAGGTGGATGAATTTTTCAATGGGAAGCCCCAAATGCTCACCAAGCACTGGATCAGTCAGATGATCCAGGCAGGAGGACAGTGGAGGGTGTCTGATTGCATTGAACAGAATGCATAGAACGATCTTACACATTTTCTTCCTCAGGCCCCATCAGCTCTCCTGACGTTCTCCTGGGATGCTGCTGTCCAGGCAGATATCGCTGCAGCTGGAGGCCATTGCACCTCTCTGCTTAAACCCCAACTACTGGAGAACATCAGGACCCTGGTCTAAGAGGCCCTACCCATATGCCAACCTCCCCCCAGCCCTTTGTATCCTGGGACCTACGTTGCTTGCTACCACATTTTAAACGGTCATAATTCTAGCACCGGATTTATTAGTCTAGTGAATAAATCGATTGTTTTTCAGTTACACCTATATACCCACCAGTGTCCTAATGAAAGAAAGCAAGTTTAGTGGTTCAGGCCCAGATGTGTGGGATTCCAGTCAACACTAATGAAATAAAGCATCAGTATTCAGCAGTCTGCCGATGTAGCATTGCAGTATTGTAGTTTTACTCCTGGGAGGACGGCGATGGACCATACAGGAACTCTCCCGCCACTGTAGCTAAGCAATCTTATCTACGCGATGACATCACAGGATATAATTATTCAAAAAGTAAAATGCCGGCTGACTCACATCTGTTCATTGCCATTCCTTCCAGGATTGGCCACGTTCGAAATCCAATGGAGTCTTGGTACATGGTTATTTAGGCTCTACCTTGTACCGTTTAGCACCCTTTAAGTAGTACTGCTGTGCAAAACGCCACAGAACCATCAGAAAAGCAAATCTGCAATCTTAATGCCTACTGATATCTGAATGCTTACCTGGCAAACAGCTGCATGACATCGGAGGTTAAACTTGCTGGTTAATTACAAAACATCTGCATTGCTCTAATTATAACATCACACAGCAAACTCATGAAGAACTGCAGAGACATGAACATTTTTGTTCTCCAACAGAATCTGACCATCACATGAATCTTGTAGGGTCAGATCCCTCTAAAATGAAGCAGTTCATTCAAGTTTGAATGCTTAGAGTTAATGGTGACGTAGCGGAGCTGAAGTTCAAAGCATACTCAAACTACGCCCATTAAGTAATGGGATGTAGCGACTGCTAGTGGTGATAAGCTATAGATAATCTTGGGTTTTTGTGTTTATACTTTGTTCTGCTCCTGGTTCCATTATAAACATTTAAAACTATGTTTTGTTATTATTTGTTTATGCTCCAGTTACATAACTTTGTTTTAACACTAAATTATCTCTGCTAGCCCAATATGCACCTTACCTCACTCTGGTAACTTACAAATGTACTTATTTACTTTTATTGTGTTTAAAAACTATGTATATATTTGACATGTCTGAGGTTTGTATGGTGGTTTTAAACTGTCAAGGTGACCTTTATAACAGATTTAAGTGTTTATGATCTTATCTGAATAAATCAAAATGTACAGCAACTTTGTACTGGGATGAATTAAGGTTAAAAGGACAATATTTACTGTAAAATGAAACCCATCTACACACTCGTACATTGAAACTGGCTCATTTAAAACAATTTTAAACGAGCATATCAGCCAGTTACCTGTGCAGAATCTTGAAATGCTGTACGTCAGGATTATTTTTAAAATAATGCTTTATTCAAATTTTTCCTCTTAGACATTTTAAGTCACAACTGCATACTAGTCTAAGCATCTCTGCCACTAAAGATTAAACAGTCACTCAAGGGGGGAATAGGCCCTTGATGTCACCCCCAAACCATTACTGAAGAGCACAAAATGGAGGCTTAGAATAGCACAGCTAAGTCTGGCGTAGCAGCTTGGAAGGCAAATGCTATCTAGCATTTTACAAACCCAGTAAACTAATAAATCAAAACAGATTCATTGATTTCAACACAGCCGGAGTGACAAAAGCGAGGCATGTAAAACTGAGATACATTTACTCAATTTTTTTTTTTAATGACGTAAACCAGTTCAAGTATTTTGGAAACATCTGTGTACAAAACGACATAAAACAAATTCTTATATATATATATATATTTATATATAAAAAAGCTGGAGCAGCAAATCTGCTGGCAGCTAATCCTCTGGGCAAGGAGACCCAGACGCCAAGCCTCCCGTCAGGGACGCCTCCCTCAGTCCGTCCCGCTGAAAGGGAGCAGTTCTCACACCACTTCACACGTGGGGTCCGACAGCCTTGCCAATGCACCGGCATTGATGGCGGCAGTCAGGGGCAGATGTTCTCATTTTGGGTAGAAATGTGGCAGTTTGGCTGTGGGCATTTTATTATTATTATTACTATTATTTCAGCTGAGTAATACTGAGTGAATGGCATGTGTGCCTCCTTGACTGTAGCCCCAGATCTGACCAAAACATTTTTTAGGGTCAAACCCTCATGCTGTGGCAGGGGTGGGGGCCTGACAGGATAGAGCGCTAGCAGCGGGTTCAGAGGTCGCTACCTCCATGAGTTCTTTTGTAGATCCTGCAAGGGAGACGAACGTTACTCATCTGAGACCAGAGGTGGATAATTCAGGTCCAGAAAATAAAAGTCCAAGCCAATACGAATCCAAAAAAAAAATAAAAGTTCAATAAGTGTCAAGATTTTATTTCAACCAAACAGTTGAGTAGAGAGTCACGGAGTGCTCAAATGGTTGGTCGAAACAAAATCTTGGTCTGGACTTTTACTCTTGACCCGAACTACCCACCACTGTCAGACTCATACCAAATTTGTGCACAGAGCTGAACTTTCTAAGGATACCTATAATCGATTATAGTAGACATGTAACCCAGTGTTTTAATGGCAGATTATTGCATTTGTCAGGGAAATACTTTGTGTGTGGCTTAAGCCCAAGATAAAGATTTGTCTTTCAGATCACCATTTTAGCCTATGTTTCTGATGCATTTAAAACAAAAACAGTATTTAATTCCTTGTATGGTCTGTGAAAGTATCAGTATGTAAACATTCGTTATAATGGTCTGTGAATTGCTTTAAATAATTAAATCTGCCTCACAGACTGATCATTTCTCACAGAACTATAAATGATTAACACCACTAATCAGTGCACACCAGCCTTCAAATGTCTCCAAGTTCTCTTCATCTTGTCACTTTTTTTTTGCTGAAAAAAATTTAAGCATCCCGCTTGGTGCCGCGCGTGGGGGGAGGGTGTTGTACAACTCACTATCATTTAACTCGAATTTTAAAAATTAAAATATTGCATTTTTTTTTTAGATATTGCCCAGCCTAATGTGTGCACATAAAACACCTCCCTTGTCCTAACAAAATGCTCAACCTACCAGGATCCATGCCGATGATGATGCAGTCCGTCTCATCCTCATCATCCTCAGTATCTGCCTGGAATCCATCAGTCTCCATGGCTTCACCCTAATAGAATGTGCAGATCATCATATAGGTCAGGATAAGGAAAATAAATCCCATTACCAGAAAACACTAACTTCTATATTTAAGGGCAGTTTTCCACAATCAGAGATGAAATTTTAACAGTACAGTACTAAAAACTGGCTTACTTCCAACAGTCTAAAAAACCCTTATCCACAGTAACATTAATCTCAGTTTAGTTTAAACTTCTGGATGGTATTAATCTTGCTTGCCCCTATATACAGTTTATTATATGAACACAATACAGACCGAATAATGCAAGATGCAGTGCATATGATAGTCATAGTATTTGACTACTGAGTATACTTTGCTGTTCCACCAAAGAATTAATGTTAAAATGCAGATTTTTAAGGAGCTATTAAAACAAAGCCACCTGCCATTAAATAACCTATAGAATAAATAAGGGTTAATGCACAAGCTGTGCTTTATACATTTTTAAACGCATGTCTGTGGAGAAGAACCATCATGGAGTGCGTTTAGAAAAGTATAATACCCGACTGCTTATACAACAGGTTCCCACACAGTTGCCTTGCTGCCAAGTCCAAAGGCCAGTCTTTATGTAAAGATGAGATAAGCAAAATATGGACCATGGTATTCAGCTAGTTTTATTAATTCAGCTTTATCCCCTAGTATCCAGTTGCATTACAAGTAAACAAGACACACAGCATCTTGTTTAGGCAGGTTAAACAGGAGTGTGAAGTATAACTAGACTACAAACGGATTAAATACCAAAACGATTTACTGATGTAACTACTGACCACAGGATCTGGCCTTCTGCCTGAACTACTGCTGTTATCTAAGCGATCTGTAGTGATTTCTTTGCCTTTAGTTTCCGTCTCGTTAAAATGGAAGATTATAATCGTGCCCTTTTTTACTACTGTGATTTGCCTGGTTGTCACTATGTATGCCGTCACAGGAAATCAATCACCACTCAGACTGGAGAATGACAGTGCAGTGGTATAAATGCAGTTAATGAAATTTACTAATGCAGGATTCAAGTGGTAAGATGTTTCCCCATAAAGAAGTCAACGTTGTACAAATGTACACGCACATGCTCACCACTGGAGCCCTTACTGGGCTGAGCAACCTCGCAGACATAAACCAGCAGCTACCAGAGGGCTAAGCCTTCCAGAAGATTATGCTACCATTACAAATGGTTTTCTGATATGCCGCAGTTTATGCCAAGCTGGTTCTCTGGGACCCATAGACGGTCCACATTTTTGCATCCTCCCAGCTCCCTGCCAGACAGTCCACATTTTTGCTCCCAAACATCTGCAGGGAACCGGGTTGGGAAACACTGTGCTGTAGTTTGAAATATGATTTTTGACCAAGATATTTTACAGTTGTGCATGAAAGGATTAGGAATTTAACCATCCATAAATGGTTTCGATTAATTCTACTATCGCTACTTAAAGCATCAAGTTAATATAAATTTCCTATTTATGTTTTATGCCCCAAACTTCTCAATCCCTCAAAGTAACTATGAGGAATTTTACCCTAAGACAGGAATTCACTTTTTCCCCAATAGAAGTATAACATTTAGGACTCTGCATGCAAGCTAGTTATACTTATCAAAACTATAACCTATAAAAAGTTTCATGTAGGACAAGGTGTATGCAGAAATCCTGATGTGGAATTTAAGACTAAGACCTTTTTAATACCACTTTAAAGCTGAATTTATTACCTAATTAAGCAGAAGTACGCTTTACCAGAATCAATAACAATATTTACACTACAGTGAGTACACCTAGGGATAGGCCGATCCACATTTTTTCAGTTCCAAACTTGCAATCAAATTCCAATACACAGCTGCCGATACCTATCGCATCAGACTACCTAAAATTAAATAAGTATCAGAAATGGATTGGTCACATATACCCAATCCATCTAAATTGGTCTGGATCAGTGCCTTTAGCTTGCACACCTGGGAAGGCATTATTAATGCTGAATGGCATATACAGGATTGGAGCAACATAGCTGCCCATCCAAACAATGTCTCTCAAAGACGACCTAGTATATTTTAGCGAGACAATGTCAAACCGCGTTCTGCGCGTATTACAACAGCATTGCTCCTTAGCAGAACAGTCCCGGTGCTAGACTGGCCTCCCTGCAATCCAGTCCCCTCACCCACTGAAAACATTTGGCACATCATGAAATGAAAAAACTGAATAACAAGACTGAACAACAGACATACAGCTAACTTTACAACAGTTGCAGGATTCTCATGGACAATCCATTTCAATAGTTTGAGAAACCCATTTGTTACATTAGGTAATAAACAAACTACTTGTCTTTGATTGGTCTAAGCGCTGTTTGCGGTCCGTAGACCTTGAAACACGACCTGCTCCACTGCAGGGCCCTGTATAATCAAGCCAGATTACTTGCTTTTAAGACCATACAACTTGTCAGATTGAGGGCACCCCACCCTAGTTTAAACAGACTCTTTGTTCACTCGTGTTTAACCCAGACTACCTTAAATCTAAGAAGTAATCTGGCTAAGCAAGAAATCCTGCTTTGTGATACAGGCCCCTGCTTGGAGCAGGAAAGGCTTGCAGGCTAAATTACGACTAAAAAGTGAACTACCTTTCGTAGTAAAAAGGCAGTCACCAGGTCACGAACAAGACTTATTCTAAAGTCTGTCTTTAAATCGAATTTGTAGGCAAGTCAGAAACGGTCCTTACGCTTCTTATTTAATGTCAGTTAAATGTTTGTCTTAGTATATTTTTTCTCTCAGCATATAAAAACACACATGAAAGTTTCAAATGCAGTGTACCATCTTAAAAACAACAGTACATAATACAGTAAGAGCACTACATACAGTACTGTATTGAAGAGAAAGCAAATCTGGGTGTCGGTATACAGTACTGTAAAAAAAAATTAAAGAAACAGTTCTTAAAAGTTTCGATAAACAGAAAAAGAGAACAATTAAAGGTTAACGCTTACTCTCATTAGGTCAAAGTCTTGCATTACTGAAGAGGCATTTCTGAGGTAACTTTACACCACCATTAAAACTGAAGCTGTTTTCAGGAGTGCCCCAAAGTAGCTTGTGTGTTCATTATTACGAACCATTGTTTTTAACTCAAAGCTTTATGCCAGTTGTCCGCAAGTTAAATATTCTTACCCCAAGGACTTATTGCACTGAAAAGTAATCCAGCTAAACAGCCTTCTTAGTACACCCAATAAGTGTCAGTTACATGTAAACATAAAGGAAAGATTTGTTAGCAGCCTAAATATGTTTATGACCTCAAAAGATTAATGCCTAGTAAACAAATTTAAGACTTGACTTTTGAAGGCTTGGTTCAACTCAAAATTGAGACTAAGACTTTAATACCACAGATACCCTGTCAAAACCAGATTCAGAATCACATTAAATCCCCTAATCCTGCATACGCCCACAGTAGAAAATACATATGTCATCCATCTCATCTTTACTGTAGTCCTTTACTACCTTCACTGAAAGAGAACGACAGACTTAAAAGCCCAGTATGATCAAGAAATAGCAAAGCACAGTCACAGCTTGAATGAACTGCTTAAATGAGCAGAATTCAACCCAATAGACATTTATATATTTATTGACTGCTAAATGTAAATGAGCGATTGACGTACCAACCTCTGCCCCAGCTGGCATCTATCGATGGTCCTACCAAATCTACTTCTACTTCACTGCTCACTCCACTAACTGCAAAACCTAACCACCAGCAAACTAAAACCCCAATCTCAGCATCTCTGATCTTCACCACAGTGGGGAACAATCTACCCCCACTACCCAGCGAACACTAGCACAAGTCAAGCACAAGGGATTACTCTAGCCATACTGTCACCATGCCTGTACTTCCATGGGGCACTTGGAAATCAACTTATAATTCTTTCTACCTTAGATTACAGCATCTATTAGGGCTGGGCGATATCATATCACGCATACGCAATAATCACCAGGGCTTCAGATGACAGATGAAGCATTTGGCCGGACGGCAGCTTTTCGGTGCTATACGGACATTTATTTACGCCCATAATTTGGTAAGAAGATTAGTATGGCTTAAATATTAATGAGATGCATTTTGTGATACCCAAAAGTTAGTAATCTGTATAAACTTTGTGTTTCTTAAATTCGATTAGCGGAGCACCCCACATAATACTGTTTTGCTATACTACGGTTTGGTATACCTCAATGCAACATGCACTGAAGTTGCGGTGAAGATCATCAGCTACGACATCTTTTAAGAGGAGATCTTGTGGATAAACAAGGTAAAAAGACATCGGCGGTGCGGTGGTACTTTTTGCAGTTCAATGTCTGAATGTCACTTGAAGCTCTGTTGATTATTGCACATGCGCGATGCAATATCGATATATCACCCAGCCCTAGCATCTACCCTCCTGGGCAAAATAAAATGGGCCAAAGCTTAATGTTGTGCAATTTGGTTTTGGCGCATTTTCTGCCCCACCGTGTATGTGTTTTATAACGTCATTGTTTTAATGCACTAAAACACAGAAACGCTAACTGTACCTTCACAACATCGGTAAGCTCTTAAGCCGATTTGGGGATACGGCATGATGCGCTCAGTCGATGCCTACCTGCTCCGTATTGGCACACTTCTTCATGAACTTGGTGATGGACATGCTGCCCGCACTCTTTCTTTTGTTGGAAGAAGGGGTGTTGGAGGCAGACTGAGGGGTGGTCGGAGAGGTGTTCGGGGCACCACTGACCCCAGGACCCTCTTCACGCGCACTGTGAGCCCCTGGGGTAACGTAGGTCCACTGGCAGGGAATGGGCAAGGCCTCCTGGTCAAAGCGCGCAAGCACCTCCGCGTGCACGTACCAGCAGCAACGGCGGTAGTTGGCCCGTTTCTCATAAACGGCAGACTCCTTGATGAGCTTCTTCAGACGAATTCTTAAGGATAAGAGGGGGATATGATTACACTAACCACTCCCTATCAACTTTCAGATGTAGCCTACACGATAAACCCTTCCAGTATACTCTGACCAGGGTGCCACTGCATCCAACACTGGGGTACTCTACTGACCTAGCTAATTGGGGTGTTCATTACAGATGTTTCTATGGCACTTTACCACTGACCTTTTCGCAGGTGTATTACAAGTACAACTGTGTGAATACATCGACATTTGGTTCATTACAAACCTCAGAACAGCAAGAATTTATAAGTGAAATGGCTATATGCATTACTAAATAGATAATTACATTAAAGGGCAAAAATACATTTGCACTGGTAAAGATCACTGGAAAATGTATGAGTTTGTCCAAGGCAAAAAAAAAACTGCTGCTGTTCAAAACTTTTTGAAAACCCTAGAATTAAGACACTGAAAGTGAAAGAAAAGCAGACTTTAAACCACCCCACTGGAAATACCTTTTTGGGACATTATCGCTTTGAGGGCTGTTGGTTGGTGAAGGATGCTGCTGACGGCAAAACTCCTGGAACTCCGTGATGATGACCTTACTGCTGTTCACGTTGCCGTGCAGCAGGGGGAGGAGGGCGCCGAGCACTGAAAATGAGCACAGCACACCTGTCAACCAAGACGAGACGAGGTGAGCTCTTGGGAGAAATATGCCATTAGAGAACGAGGAGCCAAATGGAGATTCAAAGGGAGAGAGAACTTTGGCGAATGAATAACGCTGAGCAGTGGCGCCCTCACTCTGCTCATCCAGAACCTCCCGCGAAGGCCCCTCCGGGGTGCTGGGCTCCTCCTTGGGCAGTGGCTCCAGCAGGCAGACGGCATAGGGGTCCAGGAGCTCGGCCTCCAGCCCCTCACTCTCCCACGTGCAGCCCGTCACCACCGCCTCCAGCACCTTGAACTTCTTCTTGGACATCAGCTCGTC
The DNA here is from genome assembly GCA_026777045.1 of Hyperopisus bebe. Taxonomy (NCBI): domain Eukaryota; kingdom Metazoa; phylum Chordata; class Actinopteri; order Osteoglossiformes; family Mormyridae; genus Hyperopisus; species Hyperopisus bebe. The sequence continues at coordinate 4,446,609 of JAODJW010000033.1, read as the reverse complement.
CCACTCTCGAGCCTTCAGCTTCTGCCGCACTTTCTGCTTCTCGGGATCACCGCCCTCCTGGAAAGGCAGAAACTGCTGTGATTCTGAGACCGACTGAAGGTAACAGTAAAAGGCCAAGTAGGACAGCCACAGTTAACACTGCTACAGAAAGGTCTGAAGGATTTTATATAAATCGCACGGCAATCCATATTTAATCCAATCTCAACCTTAGTTGCAGGAAAATAAAACTGAGCACGGTGAAATGTGAAAAGTTGCTATTATCCAAATTGCCGCTTCAATTTGTCAGGCTAATCAGTCATAAGGTTTTAATTAATTCACTATAAAGCTGCCAATGCTATTGAATAGTAAAAGGTAAAGACTCTTGTCACTCCAACTATAATCCATTGTTACAATGGATAAAAGGCTAAGACAATACTGTAAACTCGACAGTACACACAAACTAAACCCTAATGACTATTCAATCTGTCAACACTGAACTGCAGTGAAACTGTGAATCTTGAACAAAATCAAATACCTCTTCTTCCAGTGCTCCCTCGCCATCGGACAGGTAACCATGTGGTACGAAAAATCCATCGTCGTCATCGTCATCTTCACCGCCCTCCTCCTCCTCATCCTGTCGAAATACAAAGACCGCTTAACAAGGCGAGCCATTCAATGTGAAAGTATCATACTCCCCCGTTCCACTACCCGACTTTCAAAGTTGCCCGAATGCTGAAGCATGTTTTGTTATGGAAACACGCGAAAAGTGGCACCATGTGGTACCACGTGAGAGACAGGATTTTTCGGTGTAGCCATGCTTGTTTATGCTGAACAACGCCAACCCCAGGTTTCCCTTAACAGAGTGCCTTACACTCTCATTGGCTGCAGCTGGTCACTGCACTCACTGCCAGTTGCAACTGGGTCACAACACTTTTCACACTGCAACACTTTTCACACTACAGGATTTGGAGTCAAGTCCAGATATTTAATCTGCTATATATATCTGACGGGTGTCTGGGACACACTGGTGAGTCTGTTAGATTGCGTCTTTGAACAGTTCACAAATAGCTATCAAGGGTTGATGTGCCAGTCCATTTGTTTCCCATTTGGGGCTTTTGATGGCAATCTGTCAGCGAGCAGAAAATCAGGGCTAAAATTGTGTAGTGTATACTTACCACTATACATTAATCTTTACTGATTGCTTTGCCTATTTTTTAAGCCCCCCATTTTACAGAGGTATGCAGGTCACTACATCATGGTTTCCATGTTATAGCAGCACAGTTGCAATACTACAGTACCTCACAGAAAATCTTGGGGCACTTGCTTAATTTAGTAAAAATACCACAAATGTATTGGTTTTATACCAAAAATCATTACTTTAATCTTTTGTTTACAAAACATACCACACTACAAACAACCAGTAAGTTTAAAAGTAAAACACTTATTCCAATTAATGGTAAGTTATAGTTCTAAAAGATGTTCCAAGTTAAATAGTTCATTGACAAGGAGTCCCTTTGGGTGCTTTTTAATTAGTAACACCTTTGCAATAAAAACCAAACATTTGTAATTAGTATCCCTTTGGGAGCCAATGACTACAATTGCAATTTATAGCAAAATGGGTATCGAATAACTGTAAAAATATCGACACTATAAAGATAATGTCTCTGCAGAAAATATGTTACACCTTATGCTTGTCAATGGAACTTTGTTATGAAACAAATAAATTAGAAATATTTTTACAGAATTAATCAAGTGTCCCAAAAAACTGAGGATTATGCTGGATAGAATATTATATACATAGAATAATCAAATTAATGAAAGGGAACAGTTAAAATGTGTCAACCTAAGGCCTAGAGCTAACTCACCCCTTCACTGTGAGAAAGAGATTCCCCTGGCTCTTCCTCCTCCCATTCTTCATCACTGTCAACCTCATAGTCCAGCAGTTCCTAGGAACACAGGAAGAGCTCAGAACATTGAAAAGTCTCGACGCTAAAGAAAGAGAAATGATCGTGGCCCGGGGTCTCACTTTGTCCTGTCGAAATGGACAGCGAGGAGAGACGACCAAACTCTTTTTACTCCATGTACCCCAGTATGCTGGCCGATAATTCTCATGGAACTGCAGGAGTTTCATGCGACCACAGTGCTGCCGATCTGGTACACCATCTGGCTTTTGGCCTTCTATCAAAATAACACTGTTCCAGGAAACAGCATAACACACACAGACACTTTAACTGGGTGGACAACACACTTAGGACAAATTGATCAGCCATCTGTTGCAAAAATCAGCGGAAGTAAATGCATAACTACTTTGACAAACACCTCAAAACAATCTGATTCCAGTTTCCCATTTCTCAGTAAGAGTACTGTAAACTCTTAGGCTCTTACAGGCTAAGATTCAGTTTTTAAGTTATGTATTTTACCATGAAAATAAAATTACTATAAAAAGGCTCAGAACCACACACTGTAAACATCCCCTTAATTATGTATTTAAATTAGCAGCTTGCCAGAATATACTAGTTGAGGCATCTTCTAGGACAGAGAAACATAGTTTCATGAATTTTTAATGAGATTTATTACAATTTTAGGAAAGGAACTGAGGATAACAGTAAATGGAACCTGCAACTGTAAAAATGTTATTACAACAAAATTTGACAAAACATTCCCACTGAATGAAAATATGAACTAAATACATACTATTATATACACATACATGAAGAGTTCTTTTACACTAATACCCAGCAGTGGAAACCATCCCGTATACTCTACCCTTACCTGAAAGGCTCAGAATGCCACAGATTGGTTCGGCCCGATCTGCGGGGCTTGTTCCTCCGCAAATCCCTCAGGCCATCCAGGGTGACATCTGGTTGAGCCAGGTACCGGTCCAAAGAATCGAGAACCTCTTCCTCGCAGATGACGCGGTTCAGCGGCGCCAAACACATGTGCTCCTTGATCTCAAAGGGAGCGAATTTCCCACATGCAGCCGCCAGTGTCTACAAGGGAGATGGAGCAGGATGACAAGTAAGGCAAACGGCACATTACACACATACGGGCCTGAACACAAGGGCAGCTAAGCCGACCTCCCGATGAGCACCTAGGTACAAGAGCACTACTGAACACTATCATTAAAAACGCCAGAACAAACCAGCAAGTGCCAATCACGTGATGCCTGCTTACTCGGTTTGCCACAGTACTATAACCGAAACAGCAGGATGTAAAACAAAGCAATATCAGCCAGCATAACATCTCAGCGCTGCCTGTATATCTCACTTCTTTGTCAATTATCTTTCTCAGTCAATCTCAATTTTGTGGGCAGATCTTGAACAAAAAAAAATAACCGTTTTTAATCAGTTAACTTGGGGGGGGAAAAAAAAAAACACTGAATGTCTGGCTTTGCGCCGCAGCTTCCACACTTTCTGAAGTAACTAAACAGAAGCAAACACTTCTTACTGACACGAAATTCAAAACCTTACATTTATTATTTAATTATTTTTTAAATTATTTTTTGGTACTTGTTATAAACTGAATCCAGATGTGCGTAGTTATACGTTAAATCTGTACCCAAAACTTTTGAAACTAACAGTAAATCCAATTAAAAGCACTTTCGATAATGATTCATTTTCTTTTATGTGTTTTTTCACACAACTTAAGTTTATTATAATGCTACCTGCACTGTTTCTTGTGAAGACAGACTGGTTAAGTGGTTGCACGGTTAATTAACATCACAACATACCTAAAAAAAAGCACACAACATTTACGTATCGTGGATCGTGATTATAACCAAAAGTATCGTGACAGCATTTTGGCTCTGTCACCCACTTGCCCATTTCCATCCACAGTCATGCCCCCCGCCCCTCAAGAATGTTGGATGCGTGACATGCGAGTTAAAATGCTTATGGGACGCATGTATGTCTTTTGGAGATTCCTTAGTGTGGGATGAAGATGATAAATTTGCATGGAGAACAAAAAGCTGTTTCTGGGATAGTTTTTTCACAGACATTTAGAATGACCAATTTCATTTGACATTTGCCATTTTTATTTGAAAAGGTTATTTAAAATATTTTGCTTGCAGAAATCAAAGTTCAATAAAGTGTTACAAACATGTTTAGTCTGCTAATTATTAAACAAAATAATAGAATTGGCATTGACAGATAAGGCTTAAAAAATAAATCATGTGACTGGTGTATACCTAATGATTATAAGTCCAGAAAACCAGAGACCGGAAAAATCTTACCTTTGGGGCCTGCTGAGTTTTGGGCTTCTGTAGAAACCGGGTGATCTCTGCTTTCTCTGCTTTTATTCGCTGAGTGGGGAAAAATATATATATATGTTTTTTAAATTGATGCAAGTTTCTTAATATTTTTATTAATAGTACATTATAAAGCTTTTGTATTGTTTTTGCTTTGATTGCTTTCATTTAATATTTTTCCCTTTGATTACTCATTGTACTTTGATTTGTTTGTGGACTGCCCACAAGTATACCAAAAGTTCCTTGTGGGGTCAACCTACTCCGTAATAAACAAAATTCTGACTGTGATAGAATAATAAAAATGAAAGTGAAAACTTTCACCTTGGTAACAATGTGAACTTTTTAAATTAAGCACCTTCCCCCCGTTTTAGTCAGTCGGAAATGTGATTTGTGATTTTAAAAATCCAAGAGCACACAAGGCACAGGGACAAATATAACCAAATAAAGAAGCCTGTCTCACATCTTTCTCTTCTTTCAACCGTTTTTCCTCTTCTTTTTTCCTCTTTTCTTCAAGTTTTGCTCTTAGGAATTTGGGAAAAAATCACAACCAGAATTCAATTATTTACATTTAATACACCCAATATTACAATATTCAATTGCTTTTGGTCAGTTGAAATATTTCCTCCCATCAAGCAAAAAGCTGAAAAGCACAGGCACTCACTCCTGCTTTACTTTGCGCTGCTCCTCCTTCGCCCGCTGCTTCTCAGCCTTTTCCCTCTCCTCCCTCTCTTTTTTCTCTCTCTTTTCCTTCTCATCTCTCTCCTTTTTCTCTTTTCTCTCTCTCTCACGCTCCTCCTTCAGCCTGCGTGCCTCCTCCCTCTTTTTCTCTTTGGCTGCCTGGGCCTCCTGCCGCAGCCGATTTCGCTCCATGCGCTGCTCCTGCTGTTGCCGGCGTTGCTCCTCAGAGCCCTAAATAAAGGACATCGGCCAAAACTTTGCACATTTTGCCTCTTTACTACACATGCAGAAAAGCAGGACATCACCTGCTGTTAAACCACCAATAAAGAATACATTTTCTACTTATGGGAGAGCGGGAAGATATTGACCATTTTAAAACTATTTCAGAGCTTTAAATCGTTACCTTTAAAGAACGTCTTTTTACTTTTCCCTCACTTGTGTTCGCATTGGTCTTTGGTCCCTGTGGAAATTTTTATTTTATTAAAACCAAGACTTCACTTCATGACTCAAATTAAAATTGAAATTAATGCCATACTTCCTGTACAAATGATTATTCTGCAAACAAGACCTACCAATAGGATCAAATCAGAAAACTAAGATAAAAACACTTGAACTACAATATCACGCTACAATTATAAGATCGTGGCAAAACATTGACTCACTGCTGAAGGTGGAGTACGTGGGGTTTTGGCAGTCTCGGGTGAACTTTCCACCACTGACGCTGAGCTGACAGATAATGGGGATTGTAAAGACTCATTTCCATGGCTGGACACCTCAGCCTCTCCATCCTCCTCAGGTTCAGAGACAAGTAGGTGCTCCTCCTGTGCAGAGCCTGACTGCGGATCAGACGCTATGTCTGCAACACTCTCCAAGCTGGGCTTGGTACTGGAGTCCTGAACAGGCTCAGGGTCTTTTCTCGTCTGATCTTCTTGCGTGGACGGCCCAGACGCGGGGGGGAGCACTGCAGCTGGCTGCAATGTGCCGTCCACAGAGTTTGAGTCCTCGGTGAGGTCAATGGTTACAGTGCTGCCCAGGGAGCAGTTTCTGCGACTCATAAAGATGTCCAGGGGCCCCAGGCCATTCACCAGGGGCTTGTCATGAGGTAGCGGTAAAGGGGAACACTCCATCTCATTCTCTCCATCCGAAGCCTCAGTTTTAAGGTTAGGGGGGGCCACAGTGCTCCGTGACTTTTTAAGTTCTCCATTTTCCTTAGGGACTGGATTTAGACGTTTGAAAGGAAGGCGAGCTGTGGAGAAATCCCTAATACTTTACTTCTATAGCATAAAAACTTAAAATATGCAAATGGCATACATAGACCAGCATCTACATCAATTAAAAATCGTACACAGGTACTGAACTTGGCTGCAGATACACTAACTGCATACCTTTAAATTATGAGTGACAGAATCTTATAGATTTTGAATATTGAGGCCAAGGTATTTAACATTACCAGGCAAAATGACAGATGGGTGAGGGGAAGTAGCCCAGGTGTAGTGAAAAGGAAACATACCCTGAACAAGCTTCTTGACAGCAGTGTTAGACTTGTCCTTGCAATCCATACCTGCAAGAGACAGAGAAATCTAGTCTATGAACTTGAAAATCAAGTGAGCTTCTTAAGTGTTAACATGAGATCGGAAGCCATTTTGAAGAGTCTAATCTTACAAGCTTTCCTATTAATGTATTGCAATACGTAGACAAAGCCAACCTCTAGAACTAGTCATTATTGTACGACAGCGATCAACACCTGTTTGTTCACGCGATAACAAGAGCTGGCAGTCAGCTCTTTGTGGATGCCATTAAATTTCAACAAATTCGCATTATCCGTTTTTAAAATACCCGTTCTGAAAACATCTTTGAGACAGGGCAAAAGACCAGTCCCGGGCACATGACGAGACGAACCGAGATGCAAACCGGACAGAGCAGCAACAAAAAAAGAATTATTTGCTTTGCTCTCCCGCCAGAAGTACGTAGATGAATGAAGGGCCAAAGCGCAGGCCCAGACTCCGCGCTCCCACGTCAGGGACACCGCAGCGCCGCAAAAGCCAAGAAAAGGCGTTCAGGAGCCGGGACATTGGGCGGCCATCCCCCGACTGTGAGATCGAAAAGCTGCCAATTTAACTCGGCTCCGTACAAAGCGGAAGTGTGCTTGGAAATACTCTCAAGGGGGAAAATTGAAATCATTTCTGTCACCCGAGCGGACTGTTGCAATCCGCTAGTCAGGTACATCCCCACCAAAACACGGGATTTATCACTCGATTCCCGCTCTCGAAAATCTTAAACATGACCAGGTGAATTGTACCCCTGAGTAAAAAAGAAAGCAAATAAACTAATTTCTGTCGGCTACCACTTAGAGACTTGAAAACAAAAGGGCGCATTATGCCAATCAATGAAAGAGAGGATGGCCAGTAAATTACACCAGGGAACTAGTTAATAATCCGTCGTGGCCCACTGGTTAGAAGAGAAGACCATTTTAAGGACAAACAACTTACTGATTTACTAGTAGGAAGTCAACAACATGATGACAATCGATCGCTTTATAGATAGTTCAGGATAAAAATAAAACTACGATAGCTAATGTACTGGTGAAACGAGTAGCTCAATAATTAAAACATAAGCCCAAAAACATTGTTATTTGTTCATCTGAAGTGTATTCTTAAGTCTTACCTCTGCCCCTCGGGATGGTCGGCAAAGGCCCTTCCGAGGACGGGTCTTCCGCTGCTAGCATCACTACCATCAAAAACTTCCTTTATACTAGGAGCAACTTTGGCGCAAAAAATACCTGTTTGTATATATTCCAGCAGTGCTATTTCATTTGTTTTGTCCTCTGAAACAATATGCTTTACAATAAAGTGTAATTGAACGACAGCAATATTATTACTTTTACTAAACAAATCTCTTTCGCCTGCTCCTAAGAGTTTCCCTTCAGATCCAGGCAAACCACCTCGCGCTCGTCAGTCTGAATTGGCGGGAGCTTTTCGGCAACGCCAGTCCCTTCATCTGATTGGCGGATGCGCTAGAACGTCATCGCGTCCAAGAGCAAGTCAGACATTTTTCTTCTGGTTTCGGAGCTCCACAGCAAACATGCCATGTGACCCCGCTGAAAGTTTCGTGCTGTTTACGACCCCCCCCCCTTATACAAAAGGAGGGTGTTTTGGTTTCTTGTTTCAACCGACCCTCTCATTAATGACTTCGAACTATAAAACATATGCTACATATAGTAATTGACATATTTCTGAAAAATATAAAGTATAAAACTAAGAATGTTCAAGACTATGAATTACGTAGGGTTTCAAAACGAAAAATCGGCAGGGTTGTGTATCAAGTTCTGTTTGCCAAAAAAAGACAACATGAGTATAATCTAAAAGTAAAAGAACTATGAAAATGGCTTCCATGTGGCTCCTCTGTGTAGTCCGTGTCCCTCCTTACAACATGAACTGAACTGGGTCTCAATTTTGTCATTTAGTTTAATATGCCTGATATGCTAATTTTTGGTAACTTATCTAGCAAAATCAGTATGAAATGGTCGGCCAATTATTTAAAAGGTTTTGTTTACATTCCATATCCAGGCTCTTCAATTTACCATATACAAACAATTCAGGGTCTATGGTCTTGGTACTACTTCCTAAGTTCTCCTGATGGTTTTCTGGCAGGTCACAAACCCAATTAATTCAAAATGCAGTTGATCAGCAGAAGACAGAATAAAGAACAAATCTTAAGGGGAAGAGAGAAAACGGGGAAGATGGGACAAGTGGAAAGGAGCAACCAAAGTCTACTAGTTCAAAAAGAGGGATGTTAGGTTTCACCTAGGTACCGCACAGTATTTTATCTCATTAAATCATACTGTGGTTATATATTGTACGTCATCATATGGGAGGTCGTGACTGTCATTAGAGCCGGACTTTCTTCTGTAAGAATACGGTGTATTTCTCATAGGCACCAATACTTGAAATGAAGTATTTAAATAAAAAAAAATGTTACTCACAGAATCTATATAATTTATCGGACTCTATGCACCTTTCCAGCTTAACGGATCAGCTTTGAAATCGTAAGAGTAACGACGAAATTTACTAAGCACAAACGAATGGAACGAAGTAAAAAGTAAATTCTTTTCGCCAAACAAGTAAAAGAAAAGTACTGATTTGTTACTTTCTACCACGATCAGTACAGTATTTTCTGCTTGCTGCTATGCGAATCTTGTAATCTTCGTTCATATTACGTTATGTCTAGATATATGTTTCATTTCACGGTAGCCATTGCCTGTTGCATTCGCCCATGCAGGACAATCGCTGTCTAAAGTCACGCGTCTCGCAAACACGCGCCACTGTGCTTTACTGCGGGAGCTGTAGTTTAAATATTGTTGTATTTATTCTGATTTGGCTGAAGCAGAGACCACTCAAGAACTACAGCCCCTACAATGCAGGTCGCCCACTTCCTGCTTTCTCACTGGGCTGGGCTGGCGCATCTCGACTGATCGAGAGTTAGCGGTTCTCAGGTATCAACAAAAATTAATGATTTTAAACCTGTCTGCATAACTCTTTGGCTCTTACGTAGCAGAATAGCAAAAAAATAGAGACGGTACTGTTTTTCGGTTAAAGTGTCCGTTTTTTCGGACAATTGTTTTGTGTCAGCACTGGGTAGAGTTTTGCGCGTACCTAGCTAGCTAGAATAGTTCAAATATTTAATATAATTAAGTTTATACTTTTGTGAAATAAGTTGTATATATGAGATTTATTTCTTTATACGTAGGCCTGTAGACTTAATATAGAAAATGTAGCCCTGCTACTCCCTGTTAGATACTTGATGTAATACAGCTATCGACTTTTACCTGTCTGAATGAACATTAAAATGGAAAAACAAAATTTCATTCGCGAATTTGATCATTTAAAGTTCAAATTGATAGTTTTGAATAATACTGTAATGAATGCATATATACGAATTACATATAGACATTGCATCAATTCATATGCCTGTGAACTGAAATTAATCTGTAAATTAGCTTATATGTAAGAAACTTTTCCGCAATACACTGATGACCGGTTTATTATGTGAAATTTTATGACTAAAATCAATTACCCATTTTAAAAGCGCAACCTTTGAAGCATATGAATAATTAATAATCCAAAAAAAAGAAAATATACCCTTTCACTTGTGTGGTTTTACTTCACAGGTCATTAAAAAAACCCTTACTAGGGTCTAAAATTATTTGAATGTGACCTCAGATGTAAGATCCGGCCACAGCATTTCAATCGGATTGAGGTCTGAACTTTGACTGGGCCATTGCAACACCTTAATTATTTTATTTCTCAGCCATTCTGCTGTAGATTTGCTGGTGTTATTGTCCTGTTGCACAACCCATTTTTGGCCAAGCTTTAATTGTCGGACAGATAGCCTCAGATTTGACTACAATACTTTGGTATACAGAGTTCGTAGCTGACGCAATGACTGCAAGGGGCTCAGGTTCTGTGGCTGCAGAACAAGTCCAAATCATTACCCCCCCCCACCACTGTGTTTGACAGTTGGTAGATGGTGTTTGTGCAGATACACTAGCTGTGTTTGGTTCTCACCAAACGTGGCACTGTGCATTATAGCCAAACATCTCCACTTTAGTTTCATTTGTCCAAAAAAAAAAAAACATTGTTCCGGAAGTCTTGTGATTTGCCAGAAGTCTTGTGGTTTGTTCAGATGCAAACCTAAGCCATACTGTCATGTTAGAGGGGAGTCTTTCTCCTGGCAACGCTTTCAAACAAGCCATACTTATTCAGTCTTTTTCTAGTTGTATTGTTATGAACTTTAACATTTAACATTATCCCTGCCCGAAGCCCTCAAGGCTACAGTGGTAAGAACTCATTTTAAGCCTTCCATTTTTGACTTTCTAAGTGGTAAGTCAGGATGGTGTGGAACTTATAACATTGTAATAAACAGCCTGTTTTACTTTGAAATATGTGGCTATGTTGATTTAGTGGTAGGAGAGCAAGATAAGAATATATATATATATGTATTAGAATATGTTACTATTGGTCTCAAAGCAAACGGCGCAAAGCCAAATCTGCTTTTCCTGCATCGAGTAACAGTTTACAAATGGAAATGAACATGTTAAGTGACATAAAAATGCATCGTTTCCTTATTATGGGCCAGTTTCCCATCTAAGATGTTCTTGTGCCTTGTACTTCCTGGGAGGGACCAACATTACCGTAAATAACCTGGAATATACACTGACAATTTAGAATCTGACTGTATATGAAGAGACCTGATGCCATCATGTTTATGTTGCAGTACAAAGGTGCTTGAAAGGACACTAAACATTTTAAAATGACAGGTGAGTCTGAAATTATTGTATCATTATGCATTTTTATATTGCTATTAAATGACTAGAGACCATTTATCATAGGTGATATCCTAATGTTGTTATAGAAGATTACAGATCTTGCTGGATATTAATATTTTTGAAATTGAAGAATTGTGCCCGGATGACAAATTTATGGTAGCGGTTTAAGGAAAGGATGCATGGTACAGTGGTGCAATTTGCATGTCCTCCCTGCGCCATAGTGGGGTTTCCTCCCCCCACTCCAAAAACGTGCTAAGGTGATTTGGATTTGCCCAGTTGCACGTAGCTGTGAATGGTGTGTGAGTGAGTGGTGTGTGAGTGTGCACTGCGGTGGGTCGGAGCCCCATCCTGGGTTATTCCGTGCATTGTGTTCGTAGCATCCAGGATAGGCTCCGGACCCCTGCAACCCAGAATAGGAGTGGCAGGTACAGAAGATGGATGGATGAATGGATGGATGGTTCAGAGCTTTGATTACATCATGGGGCATTGCATGCGATCATGTGATCATTCATTTGATATGCTTTTGTTTGCTGTTCTACTTGACATAATGGGAATAATCTGGAAATGCGTTGTTTCTTTTTGTTTTGCCAGTCGCTAAAATGTTTCACAACCTGTATCCACATCCATGAAACAAAGGATGATTTTCTCAAAGCTCAGTACAGCAGGGCCTTTTCCTGCTGTATTTGTTTGTCATGTTCTTTTTCTTAAAAGCTTTGATCAACTTTGCCCTCGCTAAATCCTTTTTTTGCATGCTCCATGCATGCCTGCCTCTTCTCTCTGACAGATCGAGTGAACAATTTCCCGCCTTTGCCTCGCATTATACCCCTGAAACCCTGCTTCTACCAAGATATCGACGAGGAGATTCCCCCCCAGCACCGGCAGCTTGTCCGCAGGGTCTACAACCTCTGGATCTGTGAGTGGTGTATCGCCTTAGTTAAGCCTTGTCCTACACAGTTAAAGGTAATTCATACTTTATACACCATTGTGGCACATGCACAGTGCACGCGACCTAAACATCATCAGGAATGTCTGTGCAGACTGCGTGCACACAGTTCAGATTTAGAGTCTAGTGGACTGGTGCACATCAACTGCGCATGTGCAATTTATTTTGGTTATTTATTATTGTTTTGCACAACACCCAAAAGTAAATTCCTAGTGTGCAACAATACTTGGCCATAGACAAACCATTCTAACTGCGATCCTGCAAGGAATTTACAGTGCATGACTGAGTGCTTCCAGTAGGTGGCAGTACAGACTTTCATAGTGCAGGAGTCAATGTAGAAAGAGTAGAAAAAGAGTGATTGTAATTATGGACACTTTCAGTGAGCAGCTGTGTGAAGAGTTGCAGAGGAACCTGCATGGTCTGGTGAAATATTGCTGTACATTTGTCAACCACAGCCATCTGCATATACGGACAAATGCAGTATGTATACACAAGTACAGATAAATTTAGCATTTTTACACAGTAACGGCAGGTGGAAAAGTAAAGTATGAACTAGGAAAAAGACTTCAGGCTCAGTCACACCCAATTCAGTTCAGTCTGAATTAGACCACTTCTGGTTAACCTTCATAAGATGTAATCCTTATTAATTAGACTTAATACAACTTAACTAGACTTAATGCTGATAAGTTAGGCCTACTTTAGCTATGTTTGCTCTCAAGCATAATTAAACCTAAATCTGAATTGGATTATTTGTTTTCACATTGCTAGCTAAATCAGGGTTACCCAGTTGTGGTCCTGGATCGCTAGTCTAACACAGTTTGCAGATTTCCCCATTCAAAAACACCTACAGAACCTGGTAATTAATTGATTAAGCTGTTTTTCAGCAGGGAAATCTGTGTTGGTTTCTGGCCCTCCGGGACCGGAATTGGGTAACCGTGAGCTCATAGATTAGTTACTGAAGACATCAGTCATATGCTTACACTTCATTCACATACCACCAGATAAAACTAAACATCAAAGAAATGACAATATAAAAAAGCAGAGAGGTCAGCAAGACTCAGAAGAATTTGTTGAATTAAGGTCAGTCTACAGGACGTGTGGTGTTATGGAGATGATCGCCCTTTCCCCTGCTGTGTTATGGAGATGATCGCCCTTCCCCCTGCTGTGTTATGGAGATGATAGCCCTTCCCCCTGCTGTGTTATGGAGATGATAGCCCTTCCCCTGTTGTCCTGCAGTGTACTCGGCCACCCTGTGCGTGAACATTATCTCCTGCATAGCCTGGTGGGCAGGCGGGGGTAGCGGCGTCAACTTTGGCTTCTCGCTTCTCTGGCTACTGCTGTTCAGCCCCTGCAGCTACACTTGCTGGTTCAGGCCTCTGTACAAGGCGTTCCGGTGAGTCCCTGCTGGAACAACGGGTGGGTTCAGCACTCACAGGGAAGTGATACTGACAGGTGTGACATGGTTCTTTTTGCAGGGCGGACAGCTCATTCAACTTCATGATGTTCTTCTTCATTTTCTTCGCCCAGTGTGTTCTGGTCGTTATCCAGGCTGCTGGCATCTCTGGATGGGGAGCTTGGTGAGAGCGCAGCAGCCTGTCCACTTGCACGCCCCCTAGAGGTGCACTTGTGTATTCAGTGTTGTGGAGAAATGGCCCAACCAATGCCAGTGTTTGTCTCTCTGCACCCTGGCAGTGGCTGGATTGCTGCAGTGATGTTCTTCAGCCAAAACACAGGCTCTGCTGTTGTCATGCTCTTCTCGGCTGTGCTCTTCACTCTGGTGGCTCTGCTGATGGTGTTGGTTCTCATCAGGGTGAGCCCAGGGTGGCTGCAAAAGCACACCCAGACACAGGCGCTTCACCATGCACTGGCATGTGGGGGACACTAACACCACTACTGTGACACTAATGCCACTACTGTGGCAACACTAGTGACAAAAAAAATCTCTTCATGAACCATTTGCTGTATTTCTTGACCCCACTAAATGTTGCTCTCTGTTCAAAAAAGGCCATAAAGCATGCCCCACAGTAAATCAAGGGCACCATCTAGTGGGGCTAGAAAATATAGCAAATGGTTCATTTTGTCCATCAATAGCTAACACCCTGCGTTTATCCATTGAGCGAGCTAAAGCCTTTTTTCCTATTTGTTGCCCTCCAGGTGCACCGCCTGTATCGTGGAGGTGGGGGCAGCATCCAGCGTGCACAGGAGGAGTGGAGCACTGGCCTATGGAAGAGTGCTCCTGTCCGGGACGCTACCTTCAATGCGATTTCTGGCAGTGGGTCTACCCTGCCCCAGTACCCAGCCGCAGTGCCTAGTTACCCCGATCGCAATCCCTGGTGATTCCCAAAGTTTCCACTAGGTGGAGAACGATAGCATTCCCTATACTCTGAAACTCTGAGAACCCAAAACATGGACACAAACACATAAATGAGCTTGTGAGGACAAGGGCTACTTAGGAAGAGAATGAATAATGGCACATTTGAATACTTTTGCTTACAGTTGTTCAATGTTGATCATTCCAAACACTTGACTTATTCTAAAAAAAAAAATCCATTTTGACTATGAAAAAGACAATTTCTGTTATTTTTCTGACTGGAGGGTCATATTCAAGCATTTTTCTTTTAAATCCTGCAAAACTGGAGCCTTCTTGTTAGCTGTAAATGCAAGAATTGCATGGTAGGCTGGAAGTCTTGCAGTTTGTTTACTTCTATAATTATTGAAAATGTGATATCACTACCATTATTATTATTATTATTATTATTATTATTAAACTGATGTATTAAGGCTAGTTCGTCTTATTGCTACTAGTTTCTCTTGAAAATCCAGATTTAAAAACCGTAGCCATGCCCCAGGTGAGCGCGGACATTCTGCCCTCGCGTCTCTGCATTTCAGCTCCTACGCTTCTGCCTTTCCTGTAGACCCAGAGTTTGCCTTGTTTAGGCACAAACTTCTTTGTGGTGTGGTCTCAACACGGAGTTGAGGAGATATTTCGGTACTGCGTTCAGCCTCCTTGGGCGCGTGATGCTAGCAAGTGGCCTTTGGTGGGATGATGATCCTCTGCTTTGCCTTTCCTTGTGCCCGCTGGTGGTCTGGGTGATGCGGTGCCTTCACCTCACACACTCATCTCCAGGCCTCCCCATGGCAGCGTCATGTTGACACTGGCTGGTTGGCTTCAGGCACCTACGTGACATTTCAGATTTACTCTAGATTCTCTCTGGATTTTTCATTCGTGCCGTATTATGTTTTTGAAGTGCGATACTAGTCAGGAGACTACATTCCTTAGTACTTTTTTTGACTGAAATGTATTCTTTTATCAAAATAAAAGTAATGTAACTACCATTAGTGTGTGTACTCTTATGTTGTAAGAAAATTTGTGGCTGCAGTTCGGCAAGTTCTTTATGCTCTTTAGATGGGGACAGTTATACTTTTGGTAAATCTTACTTTGCTGGAATTTGCACCCCAAGACACGCCGCCTTTTTCTTCCACCTGAGTGCCACAGGAAAGCCCAGACTGAATAGGGTTCCACTCCAATTGCTGGGCAATTCAGAGACACCTGTTCACATCACCAGTTTCCAGGATGTGGGCTTAGCCCAGAGAAGGCCCATGCACACGTGGGGGTGGGGGGGCAACAGAGAGAAGGGCCATGCACACATGAGGGGAAAGTGCA
>JAODJW010000033.1:4418612-4429907 GCA_026777045.1 Hyperopisus bebe | reverse complement strand
CACGCAAACATAGTGGGAATATATAAGATTCGTGCACAGGGCAGTGGTGGGGGGGGGGACAAATCGGAACTCACAAAGGGTGACAGGCTATAGTGCTAACCACCGTCCCACCACAAAATAGACCCAACAGTTCAGCTGTCTTCACACCGACTCCCACGGTTTATGCTTTTTAAATATGCACCCCTTCTCTCCTGGGCTGTTTTGCGCCATTGTTTAGGATTTAATTGGCTAGACAGTTGGCTACAGTTTAACCCAATTAACTGCAAAAGGAGCTCATGACAGCAAACAACCAACAGTGAAATGTCTTCCTTTGACCTACACTAATAAATCGAGGTTGATAGGACAACGCGTCATGCACACTGCTCAACCTTAGCACCTTCCAACATTGAGGCAACCCTTCTGTACGTATTCTGTACTAATAACGTATTACATGTCTTATATATCTTGTCCCTCCTTTATTCAGGTGAGGGACAAAATACGTTACTGAAAAGAAAAAAGTTCCCAAGAATTCATGCAGTCAGTCAGAAGTGGGACTTAATACCCACCCCACACAGCTTTTACAATTAATGCTTTGATGGCATCTGAAGTTTAATGATGAGAGTCCGTTGGGCTAAACTGAGAAGACAATGGGAAGGGTCTTAAACCGGCATTTGGACAGACAAGACTTCCATGGACTCTGGCTGCTGATAAGAGTCTTTCCATTGCATGTCACTGCATTCTGAGAAGGGGGGGGGGAGGAAAGCCACAGACCCAAACTATGTCTTTCCTGCCACAACTTCCTGGCAGATCTGTTCAGCTGCACGTCGCGCGTCTGAGGTAGAATGCTTGAGGGAATGAAGATGGCTTCGTCTGCTTACTTAGCCAGTGCCCCCACCATTGGAGATTGCGTCATAAACAATGACCCAGTAGCAGGCAAACTGCAGCCTGCTTCTAATACGGGTCCAGTGTGCGAGACGTAACCCGACACCCTTGCTGCATTATTCACGTACTGCAACACAGCTCGACACGCCGCATGCAGGCTGCATTAATAAGTTCACATTCTACCTCAGCACAGATGCAGGCATGCAGCCTGGTTATGCTACATTAGCCTTACATCTGGCCATCAAAACCATGCCTTATAATTCTATAGCAGTGGTTTGAACAGTATTTGTTCATGTCGTCTCAGCGTTGCTCACTGTAGCCAAGGTGAGGAGGAAAAAAAAAATAAAAAAATTCATCACTTAATCTAAATCATTCTGAACACACACACACACACACTTTAGTAATTGTGCACGCCCATAAAAACACAAGTAATGGGTAATACAGGACTGAGGCAAAATGCTGATCAAGCTTCCAGTCTATTGCAGGACTTATTTACATAAACAAGATTATACACAAATCGGCAGTTTCAAGACACCAATTATGCCAAATCAATGAGATTATTTTTTTAGAAAAAAAACTTTGCAAGTGAACGGAATGATCTTCCTCACTACGCTGATTTGTTCGGGGAGTGATTCTTCGTCTGACCCTTCCCCCCCCCGAGTGTACTATACTTTGCGGAGATACCTCCGCTTTCACAACTCACCGTAATAATGGCGACATCTGAAAGAGTCGGTATGTCACGGGCGCAGGGCATGGTGCGGACGGGAAGAAGGTGGCGATCCACTTGTGACTCAGACAAACAAGGGTTTATTGCATTTAACAAATAATACTAGGGAGGGGGGAACTAATAACAGGACCAAAGGGAGTCAAAACAAAAACCGGGAAAACACACACATCAACTAACTACAGAAACCGTAACGAAACAACTAGGGAGCAGGACTGGATGAACCAAGCAAAGCACCATTAGCACAGAAACCTAATACATACATCACAGTCAATGACTCCCTAGGGAACAGAACAGTATCAGGTACTTAAATAGAGAGAGTTAACAAGATAACGCAAGACAGGTGGGAACAATTAACAAGGATTGGCATAAGAAACGGACGACGGGTGAAATTAATAATAATGAAACCGAGGAAACTAGGAAATAGGATCCAAACACTATAGGGAAATAACAAAGACAGATAAAACAAAATAAAGTACAAAGCAAAAAAAAAAAAAATGCAAACCACAAAACTCGGGAACTAGAAAAACTAATACAAATGAATCCCTGGGGAACAAATCTACTAAATACAAAAACAGGTGAATGGACTCACGTAATTTAAGGATATGAGTTATTTTAACCCCATGTATTTCATACTTGCGCAAAACTAGAACCTGCTGTTATAAGATATGTATTGATATAACCTACTGTTGTATCCTGTCGTCCCTTGGCGTAAAGGTGCCTATTTGCATGACTATGGGCCTGCAGGTGACATTCCGCATATAACCAAGCGCAGTCCTGCAGTTTGTGGCAGTGGTGTCTTGACCGCTAAAGTCACAAACGCATCGTCTTTTAAATAACTACGATAAGGAAACACGCGTGTACCATACAAATACTCATCAGCAGTTAGCGGCAAAGGACTTTATATGGATTTTCAAAATCCAGGAATTTAAATTATGTGGCAATAAACAGCGTGAGGTTTGAATTTAAAGTACAAGCGGCACCAGCTTGCTGTATTTATAAACAATGGAATTTCTTGACAGCAGTACATAGGTATAGTAAAAATTGCAGTGAAATTAATACTTTCGCTGTGCATGTGTACGATGACAGTTAACTCTGACTTGATAACTGGCCTATCCACAATGAAATATAACTTGTTTTGAAACTGATAATGTTACGATAATAAATATTTAAGACTGCAGACATACAATGCAAACGTCAGTAAAAAATGTAGCTTGTGTAGCGCTACGTGCCCATTTGAAATGTTTCAAGGTCTAATGAATTTGCTTGTACACGGAGTATTGGTCTGTGGTTCTGCACGACTTATCGGAGACCACACTACGGTAAAGTTACACACAGAGGCACATGAACATAAGCTGAGGCCCCCGGGCTATTGTCTACGATGGTGTAGTTACCTCGGGGTGGAGTTACGGTTAGTTGAGGCCCCTGCACTTCAACCCGGGTAAACCTGTGCATTGACACATACCCGCCATAACAAAGCAGAATCTCTGAGGTGGATTAACGCTACATTTGAGTTTCCTTTCCACCCAGCAGAAATTATAACACGGGAAAAACATGTCTGTTACATCAACACCGAACACTGGGTTTAATCTAAAGAATGTTTAATTGGTTGCCCAGTCAATGATGCAGTATAATATAAATAACGAAGTGGCAGATTCCAAGTGGGCGGCAATGTCAGGATTTGAGTCGGAATTCAGCCAGTACTCAGCTGCTTAAAGATGATAAAAAGCCATTTTAAGTAGTGCAGATAATATGCAATTACCACAAAGATCAAGAAATAACCTCAGCCAGTGTTTCCCAACCCGATCCTCAGGGTCTCCCAGACATTACACGTTTTGCTCCCTTCCCGCTCCCGTTCAAAAACGTGGACTGTCTGGCAGGAAGCTGGGAGGGGTCAAAAACGTGGACTGTCTGGCAGGGAGCTGGGAGGGATCAAAAACGTAGACTATCTGGGAGACCCCAAGAACTGGGTTGGGAAACACTGACCTAAGCTACCGGCTTAATCTGTTATTTATCCAAACGAAAAGCCCCCGAAGTCACATTAGGATTTCAACCTGATAGCCTATATATACACATATACATCAATAATATATATTGTTAATATGCCTTAATAAATTCCTAATATGAAAATAAGAGATGGTTAATCTTTTTTAAGTGGGAAACAGGTAAAAAAAGTGTAAATCCTTCCATCCATTTATTTTCTGTACCATACTGATTCAATAGAGTGTCACTGTTACATACGACAAAAAGAAAAAAGGAATCAGCCATTTCCTACAGAAGAAATGCAGTTATTAGCCTCTGGAGACCCCAGACAGAATACAGTATGTGCTAAAAATTCATCATTACTTGTCTATAATGCAAGATGGGTAGTTTTATATAATGCATGCATCTATAATGCATTATGACGTTATCTATAATGCAGTATAATGACTGCTTTAAGTAAATATTAATGAAAAACCTTTTAAACAGATCTGAACGGGCATCTTCTGACTACTTGTAGATAGGCCTGTTGCGATTATTTGAGCTGACCAGAATTATTTTTTGCATAATTGCTCCATTCATCTGTATAAAAATAGGTGAATGACACAGAACCATCATATTTCTATGACTATTTCAACATTATTTTCTACCGTGAAATGTTTGACTGGCGCTTGTTTAATGCTCTAGAGTCCAATGGCAGCGTGCTTTATACCACTGCATCCGACGCTTTGCATTGCACTTGGTGATGTAAGGCTTAGATGCAGCTGCTCAGCCATGGATGGGTTCCATGCAGTTCTCTATGCACTGTTCTTGAGCTAATCTGAAGGTCACACGAAGTTTGGAGGTCTGTAGCTATTGACTCTGCAGACAGTTGGCGAGTTCTGCACACTGTACACCTCAGCATGCGTTGTCCCCGCTCTGTGATTTTACGTGGCTTACCACTTCCTGGATGAGTTTCTGTCGTTCCCAATTGCTTCCACTTTGTTTACTAACAGTTGACTGTGGAATATTTAGCAGCGAGGAAATTTCATGAATGGACTTATTGCACAGGTGGCATCCTATCACGGTACCACGCTTGAATTCACTGAGCTCCTGAGAGAGACCCATTCTTTCACAAATGTTTGTAGAAACAGTCTGCATGCCTAGGTGCTTCATTTTATACACCTGTGACTATGGAAGTGATTGGAACATCTGAATTAAATGATTTGGAGGGGTGTCCCAACACTTTTGGCAATATAGTGTATATCTCTGACAGCTGCCCCTATTAAGCTGCAGCAAAGTCAGTATAGTATGCAAATAGGACAAAGAGCTAGAGAAATGTACGTTATTTTGTCCATTTTCTTCTGATCCTTTTTCTTCTGACAAATCAGTAATCGCAATTATTTGTATGACAATTATTCGGCAACAAAAAATTTCTCGATCATGACAGCCCTACTTGTAGATTGTTAAGAGTGACAGTATCGTCGAGGATAAATAACGTTAGAAGCAACTCTGTTCACTGTCATAATCAGAAACAGAACTTCATCAATGTCCAATGTTTAATTTTTCATTTTTAATTCACGAGTTTGTGTTATAATTCACTATACTTTCCAATTATATGTAAAACTGAAATTCAGCCTGCCATCTTGCTTTAGTGAGCAAATCAAAGACTACTGTACAGTTAGAATCCGGAGTCTCTGCGCAGCCGGTACGATGTGCCTATGATGGCGATGGAATTATGCGACCCGTGGGAGGTCACCTAAATACAGCCTCCAACATACAGGCCTGCCTTCTTCAAAGTCGACACTTAACATGATGAAAGCTTTTTGTAGCTAGCATCTGTACTGAACAGGAAAACTGTTCGTCGTTAAGTCTGATCTCTTCTGAACTGTGTAAAGAATGTCTTTAATAGGGAGAGACATGCTGATCCAGAAGCCGTTGTGTTTACGGTCCATGGCCGAAGCATGTAGCAGACAACTGACTTGAATGTAAAAAGCAAAACAACTTCAAATGTATAGATATTTGTATAAAACAGTTAAAAATGTAGCCTGGGGAGTTTGATGTCAGAAGATGTGGATTCCTCGAGGTTTCCCACCGGTTTCCTGGGTGGTGTCTGCAACGTGACCGGCTGCCTCCCACTCTGTAAAGCTTGACTTTTCCTCACTGGATGCATATTTTCATAGATGGGGTTCTCTGCAGGCAATTAAGACAGGCACCCTGGCTCATATTCATATTAAACTGAGAGCAAGAAGTACAAAGACCTCTCGGAAGAGTTGCCTCACGTTCGGGCAGCCTGGTAGCGCTGAGAATCATGTCGTTAGGTTCCGAAAAACAGAAACCAATGCACGTAGCGTCCTCGCTATGTGACATGAAGCTCACGAGCAAAGCACTAATTTCGGTTGCTATCTCCTCATCTGTCTCATAGATCGTAACCACACACCCACCTACAGAGACACTAAGTCTGCACGGGGGGGCTATAGAGGAAAACCTCTGGCCTTGTTCCTGCAAGTCTGCAGAACTTGTTTGTTCAATTTGTCATGTAGCCTGTGTTTCATACAGCCCTCCCCGAAGGTTACTTGAGTTGGCTTATGATATTAAATTCTGAGGGTTTATGAGTACATAAATACACAAGCAAACAGAGCAATCGAGTTTAAATACCTCCATCCACCTATCTCTATCGTCCAATCGCTCTAGTATTACTGGAAAAATCATCTACTTCATGCATAGAAATAACCACTGGTCCGAACATCCATTTTTGGCATATGATAATGCAAAACATGTTTATTATTGTAACAATTATACTTGATATCCATATATAATGGAATATTCACACCTGATGCTGCACACAGAGGCTCTATTGTTAATTACTAGGCTCCTTAACAAAAATAGTAAATGGAATGTGTGGCTGTGCATTAGGCGTGAATGTCACCCACCTGTAACCCTGCCTTTCATTCTCCTGTATAGCATCCATATGCTGCCCACTGAAAGCACAGCCAGCAGCCCAGTCCCAGCTCCCAGTGTCACCCTCATTGGCCAGTTTGCACCTTCCGTGGGAACAACTGGGGAAATATAGGGGACAGTTTCGTTGGCTACAAAGGAAAGGAAAAGAAATAATTTTAACCAGCAGTAACAATAGTTTCAGTAGAAAAGTCAGATTTATGTGTTTGGAGAAGCAATGCTTTAGGCTATTATACATGGAACTAGCTAATAAATTAAGTGCTTATGAAATGACCTCTGCTCGTTTTGGACTCATTGTACCATTGTGTTCTCTTGAAGTGTTGCTCATCTGCAGTGGAAACAGGATGTACTCATTTTAGGGGGTTGCATACAACCCTTGTTGGTCTACAGTACTGCTTTACACATAATTAAAATTGAACAATGAAGCCTTTACTCGATACAAATGTGTCGTCTGTCGTGGAAGCAAGAAGAAATCATTATGAAATTGACCGGGAGCACATCTTATTGCGTTAATCGTCTCATGCGAGATTCTTCTCATGTGCACTGAAGTAAACCAATGGTGGAGATGTGGGAAATGTGCCTAAGAATCACTGGAGAGGAGTATCTGAACAACAGACTTAGTAGCTACATCGTAACCGTGTAATTTTAAAGGGAAGTAAATAATCCCTGTTCATTTGATAAAGTTGAATAGACACAATGAACTGTATCCTGCATCAAGAGGCCAATTCTCAGACAAAAAGTTCTTAAAATATCTGAAGTCAAAGAATCCATGATGCTGTCAAGGTGAAGCTCAGGGAAAATGGACGTGTGAAATGAAAAAAAAACAAATTTCTGAGAATCACCTCAGAAGTGTAGCATTTGTTTAAAACTGAAGAAAAAATAATCATACTGAACAATAACTATAGATGAAGTCATACAAGAATTTGAAAATTACTAATTAGTTTATGTATAATTATCTTTTCAATGTATAATTTGCATAAATATTAATGTATTCACAAGGGAGAGAATTATTCTTTTTTAGCATGATGTTTTAACTGTATATTAAAATAATGCATAAACGCATTCAGTCTTAGGCCTACTACCAAGGGCATAAATTTGGGTTGAGCACTTAGGAGGTTTAGGTCTGCCCCCATTTAAGGGGGTCCAGGGGGTTGTATTGGCTTGGGTTGTATTGATTATTGGGGGGGGGGGTGTTACCACCCCCCATTCAACACATAATTTACGCCCATGCTTACAATAATGACATTTCAATCATGTTTCCTTGAAGTTGGTCAAATGTTGTTAAATCACCTTGCCAGTCAGTAAAGATGCCTACTGAAATGTGAATGCTTCATTAAATTTCAATACAGATATTTTGTTCACTGATGCATGTTTCTGCATTTTCTGTGTTTACCAACACTTACTGATATTGAGCTTTGTTCCATTGCTGCAGATTGATTGAAGGTTTGGTATCTCTACAGTCACTTGGCAGAAGTACCATCCACTGTAATGCTGGGTGACGTTTTTCAGCTCCAGCGTGGACCAATTGTTCCCCATCAGCTGGTCTACCTCCATCCCATTGTTCTTAGGCTTCATCTCATTGGCGAAGGCCAGGCTAGAGGAGAGCTGTGTATGGTTGGGGATCTTACAGGTCGGCTCAGATGTTTGGCCAAACCACCATGTCACCCTGAGCCGTTCATTGTCCTTGGATGTGTAACTGCAGTTGAGGATAGGAGAAGATCCTGCAGTGGCTTCCCATGGTCCTTGAGGAGCGAGGACATACGCGACAGCCAGGACCTCCGAGATGAATACTGGACGTCCAGTAAGATGGTGGCGAATTTGGGGAACAAAGATGAGTGAAGGTGAAAAGGTTAATATAAGGATAGGACACTATATGACAACATCATATAAGGCACACAAAATCATCTTATGCCAAACTGCGCTGTAATTTCTGCCACACTATGACTCACGGAAGAACCTCTGGCTGTTTTTGAAGTAAAATACCATTGCGGAGAATGGAAAAAATGCAGTCAGGGCAGTATGGACTTTGTTCCTATGCTAAGTTCAGCGTCTCACTTCCCAGCAATGCAGTGTTTAGTCACTTCCTCATAAATAAGTTTGATATCAACAACGTGAATTCCGTTTGTTTGGCAAATCGTTCAGCAAAATCAGAGTAACTGCTAAAGGTGCTGGAAACTTATACAAAGATAAAGGTGAACTCAGACATGCATGATGATATAATACGATATTTTGAATAGCAATACAAACAAGTTTTGCAGATATCACAACATGTTAATTTCAGTTAAAAATGTGACCATGAACACATATCTGCTTGAAAAACTAGCATAGGTTTTTAGTAACTGTAACACAATTATTGGTCCTTATAAAACTGTATCTGTAAAAAACAAATAGCATGGTATTGTAATGTACTACAGGTCGTGCTTACCTTTTAATGTCAGTAGACAAACTATTTTGAACCAGACCTCCATTGCAAAGCTCATAAAAGGGTGTGAAAAGGGGTCATCTTGGTCCCACTCTGTCGGATCTGTTTTTATGATGACGCAAATCAAGAGAATGAGTGCAGAGAGGTGGTTTGGTAAGTGGGTTCTTGGGGGTGGCTGGGAGGATCTTCTCATAGACTAGAGAGAGCGGAGGGTGACTGAACGAAAAGACTGAACCAAGATACAACTGCAAGCTTCAGGTTGAGTGAATGGAGGTGAATCTATGTTTCCAAATGCAGATACACAGTCTGGTGCTGAAAGGGTGACTATGACAGAGAGCTGAGTCTGTACACTGTTAGGAACAAAAGTACCAAGTCATATCTTTGAGGTACAATTACTTGTCAATTACTTGAGCAATTGTACCCTTAGCTGTACAGTAGGTAAATTTACCTTTTAAGTAAAAAAAGAAAAAATCCAGGAACTAGGTCTAGAAGGTGCACCCTGGGTGGAACACCGATTTGCTGCATTCATTCATTATAAATCAAAATTCATCATCCAGCCTATGTTTCTAAGTATATTATCACTACGAATAGCATTGTGGTCTCTTTTATCACGAGACATTTGCAGTTTCGAAAGTTTTTGATTGTCAGTGAGATTAGGAAAAAGCAGCGATTAATGAATAAACTCTCCAACACAGACAGATATTTAAGCACGTAGAAACAAAATGAATCAATGTGCATGTTTTCAGTTGACGAAACATGTTGGAAATTACAAAGAGAAAAAGTGCATTTTAAAAAATATGGCAGAATAGTGGGAATGCGCTTAAATATATTAAAACATTGCCCTCCACAGGTATTTGATAGTATGTATAATAGAGCTACAGATGTTTAAAATGATTAGCTATACATATTTGTAATAAATATACCCCTATGTATAAATATAGCGTATTATAATCAGGAGGTCTTAAGCTACTTATCCATTCATCCATCCATCGATCTTCCAACCCCCTATCCACTACTGGCTTGCAGGAACAAAAATAATAATTTGATTTTAAATAGCTGCCGCTATTTAACTACATTTCCCATCACTCCCGGCGTTGACAGCTTGTGCTATTGCGCAATATACGCCATGGACCAAGGTTCTGGAGGAGGGATGGTGCAGCACGTACTTCGGCACCATCAGTACCACCCTGCTTGAATGCGGGGTACAGAGACACAGAAGAACAACAAACAAGTCGGACAGAATTAGACCACACTGATAATACGGACGGCGACATGGAAGATCAGAAGGTAAAATGGAGCCGGACGGCTGGGTGTGTAGGATAGGCTGTGATGCTACACAGACAAAGAAAGGAAACGAAGGCAATTGAGAACGACTGTTCGCTTGCAAAAGGATAATCAGTTTTGGGTGGGAATCTAATGGAGAAGGAATTTATGTGTGAGGTCTGAAAAGCAGCAATTGTTAAATTAGTTTGCTGTAATAGGGAATGTTGCTATAGGGAAGGTCATTATAAATAGTCATGAATTTGCAGCTGTCACTATTGTTTCTACCATTAAACTGACTCTCTGTGCTGCTGGGAGGCGGCTCCGCCTCGCCGTGACAGATCCTGGACGCGACATCGGTCCCTCCTCCTGCGCATTAGCGGGCTTCCATTGTACACATATGCCGGGGACTGCGGCGGTGACACCGGGAGGCATGTCTCCCGTCGGGGCTTAACTTAAAACGGCGGCGGAGGAGAGAGTTTAATGTTTGGGGGGTGACTGGGGCACACCTGATTAATTAGAAAAGAAAGTTCTTATTCATTACGGCGGAGGGATGAATTCATCCAAATTAAATATTGGGGGGTCTGGGGCGGGGGAGTCTTGTATACTTATCCCCCTCTTCCCCCACCAGAGTTTCTTCGCCCCTGACTGAAGATCCAGTAATAAATCCGGAAAATCAAGTGCAATTTGCTCTCCCTGTCAAGTAGATTTTATTTCCAAAAATGCACAGCGTATGGATGCGTGGCTCTCAGTGTGGAAGTTTATAGTGTTTCTAGGTAGGGCCTTTGTCCGCAGTTAGAAGGTATGCAATTAATTATTTATTTAACTACGAATTTAAAATGTTATTTGAAGTGTGTTCATTTTTATTAAAGGGTTTAAATATGCATTGCTCATTCTGCTTCCTCTTGGACTGTGGAGGCAATAAACTCATCAAAAATGTGTACCTGGGAATAACAGGTGGGGGTTTAGTCTTTAGGATTTTGGTAGTTTGACAGTAAAGGTTGTTTTTTTTTCATGTTCTGCAGTTTTACCAGATGATTTGCAGATCAGGTGTATGAGTGTGTGTGTGTGCGTGTGTGTATGAGTGTGAGTGTGTGCGTGTGTGTGTGTG
>JAODJW010000033.1:4399195-4409368 GCA_026777045.1 Hyperopisus bebe | reverse complement strand
CCAGTGAGTACATTAGTGTGCACAGTGGTTTGTATAACCAGTGAGTACACCAGTTGCTCTGCTGCTGATGAGAAAGCCCTGTGGTGAGTTACGTCAGCTGAACAGATCCCTCGTCTACCACTGCCAGACATCATGAGCATCTACAAGGATCTCAGTCTACAGTCGCCTGCTTAAAGATAAATGACCACATGTCACTTGGTTGGAACACCTCTGGAGCAGGTATTTCCTCTGAGCTGTTGATCACGATTTGATCAGCAGTCCTACCCAAGGCACAGACGTCTCATTTCCTGAAATCAGGGCAGGGTAGCTGGTACCTACCAGACCTTGGAAGAGGGATTGGGGCACGTGTGCTAGACCTTGTGCTGTTGGATTTCGATGCCTTGACATTTACTGCATCACAAACACAGTAAGATCAGTGCTCAGTGTCATTCTGACCCTGAATATAACTGTGATATCTAAAAGTTGGTTCGACTAATGTCACGAAAAAGAAGAGAACACATCATGTAAATGACAAAAATTATTCTCAAAATATACAGCACAGACTGTCTATGTACCCCGTACAGACTGTTTATACAGTAGATAAACAGAGCCCACCTGCCCCAGTGTCTGCTGAGAGAACCCTAACCTACCACATGATGGTCTAATACACCAATGGATACATCAGCACATACACCAGTTAGTACACCAAGGGGTACATCAACGGGTACAACAGTTAGTACACCAATGGGTACACCAGCGGTTACACCCGTTAGTACACCAATGGGTACATCAGTGCGTACACCAGTTAGTACACCAAGGGGTACACCAGCGGGTACAACAGTTAGGACACCAATTTGTACACCAACGTGAACACCAGTTAGTACTGTACACCAATGGGTACATCAGCAGTTTGTATGTCCAGTGAGTACACCAGTGTGCACAGCGGTTTGCATATCCAGTGATTACACCAGTGTGCACAGCGGTTTGCATATCCAGTGAGTACACCAGTGGGCACAGCAGTTTGTATATCCAGTGAGTACACCTTTGGGCACAGCGGTTTGCATATCCAGTGATTACACCAGTGTGCACAGTGGTTTGTATAACCAGTGAGTACACCAGTGGGCACAGCGGTTTACATATCCAGTGAGTACATTAGTGTGCACAGTGGTTTGCATATCCAGTGATTACACCAGCGTGCACAGTGGTTTGTATAACCAGTGAGTACACCAGTTGCTCTGCTGCTGATGAGAAAGCACTGTGGTGAGTTACGTCAGCTGAACAGATCCCTCGTCTACCACTGCCAGACATCATGAGCATCTACAAGGATCTCAGTCTACAGTCGCCTGCTTAAAGATAAATGACCACATGTCACTTGGTTGGAACACCTCTGGAGCAGGTATTTCCTCTGAGCTGTTGATCACGATTTGATCAGCAGTCCTACCCGAGGCACAGACGTCTCATTTCCTGAAATCAGGGCAGGGTGGCTGGTACCTACCAAACTTTGGAAGGGGCATTGGGGCCCGTGTGCCAGAACCCGTGTGGATGGATTTCGATTCCTTGGCATTCACTGCATCAGAAACATAGTGAGATCAGTGCTCAGTGTCAGCCGAAGTTTGATGAGACAAAAGGACGCTCTGAGGCACTGTGCTGGTCAGGACATTGAGCCCCTGTTCATTCAGTGATATATGGTATCATTCCTGACCCTGAGTGGATTAATTACCTTCAGCTTGAACATCAGGTCGGTGGATTCAGTAGGATAAGGGAGTGTGTGACATGGTCCAAAATGGAGAGTTGTGTGCATGTGTTTGGGAGAGTGCCAGAGGTGGATACTTCAGGTCCAGAAAGTAAAAATTCAGACCAAGATTTTGTTTCAACTGACGAGTTGAGCATAAGGAGTCACAGTCACAGAGTATTTAGCTGGTTGGTTGAAACAAAATCTTGGCCTGGATTTTTACTTTCAAGACCTGAACTGTTCACCTCTGGAGAGTGCTGGTTTAACTCGCTGTACTTCCATGCTGTTTTTAAGGTGCATTACTGCCATTTTACATTCACAGTTTGGGTTTGGTCAACCCTACTTTGCAGAGGCTCATTAACACGGTCAGTGGCCCCTGGGCTGTTTTCTACATTGTGGTTATTACTGAGAGAGGATGGGGGTTGCCGACGACGAGCTGTCGGCCAGGGGTGTTGTCACTGGAGTCACGGGAACGATACAAGCTGTCAACTGGTGGGCATGCATTACAATTTTATTAAATAAGGTTAGTTGAGCCCCCTTTTTAGCCATGAGCCCCTGACCATCAACCCCACACCTGTCCCCCGAATGGGACAGACCTCTAATCTCCTGAGATGAGGTGTGCAGACTGGAACCTACCCGTCTTAGAAGGGCCCACTGCGGCACAAGCTGGAAGGCGGGATTCCTGCGTCTTGTTGCCGCCTGCGTCACAAAACACACTAATATCAGCACTCACTGGTGTCAGTTAAGAGGGCCATGCCACGCCATGCTGGTGACTGGAGGGGATAAGAGTCTGTGTCCAAACGTAAGGTTGGGTAAAAGCGGGTCAACCATACAGAATGAAAGGAGCTGAGAGAAGGGGGTGAGGGCAAAGATATTCACCATCATTGAGGCGCACGCTGAAAGACTCTGCATCCGGGTTTACTGTTTGTTTTTGGTTGCCTGCAGGATACATAAGACACACAAAGGATACCTCACTCAATACTCCTTCTTAAAACATCTCCCAAATAACTAAACCCAAACACGCATGTAGGCTTCTCCCCCCTTCCGAGCACCTAGACACACACGTTTGCACCATAAACTAAAATACTCGTTTGTACTTCTACGGTTCAGCCTTCCGTTTCATTCTTAATCCATACTGGTGAGAGCTGGAAATAGACGGTCTTGTTTTAGGAGGTAACTGACTGACTGGGAAGAGCTACCTGAGGGAGGGGCTTTCAGACTAGGGCTTCCTGGGATGAACTTCAGATTCTTCTCTCCATTCTCATCATTCTGCTGAACTACAGCTAAGGGGGACAGGGGAGGCAAGGAATCAAGAAGATGGGTTTGCAAGCAGCCACTAATTAATGGTAGCCCTGCACTTTACATTAACCAGCATCGGACAACGGTAAATATTAAACACCCACACGGACAAATTGGACAGGCTTGTATATGCGTTTGCAACACCACAGAGTGGGATGTTTACACTGGCTGATAAGGCAAAGGGAGTCTTTCTGCAGGCTTCGCACACCACTACAAATAAACATGCGTGCTTCAAGACGAGCTGCTCACTGATGTTGTCACTATATATATTATCAAGGATGAAGGGCTTCAGGACTCCAGAGGTTTTCTCCTCGAGGCATTCGATTACTTCATAGAGGCTGGCACAGGAAATCTAAAGCACAGAAGGAAACAGGAGGGTCAGATGTGTAGGATGGGGGGGGAGGGCAAATATTTATTTTTAGTTAAGTGGCACTTTGAACCCCTAGTTGTAGCATACGGTTAAAATGCAGGACATTTCTGTCGGCTAGGTCTAAATCACAGTACCAAGCTCAGTAGAACCTAAAGGAAAGTTATTTCAAAGGAAGAAAGTGCTACAGTGAGCAGATAGTGAGGAAGCAGTCTGGAGGGTCATGTGATGATTACATGGTGAAGGGGAGGGGCTAGGCCTCTGTTCTTTAATTCAGAGGTTCCCAACCCAGTCCCCGAAGAACCACAGAGGGTCCATGTTTTTGCTCCCTCCCAGCTCCCTGCCACACAGTCTGGGCTGGGATATCCTGCTTCAAGGCCGTCGCCAAGTGTATGTAAACAAAAATCAGCAGATGTTTGGGTGTAATACATTTTTCCAGTGAGGGCAGCTAAATAACTTGAGGAAGTCAATAGCTGGTAGGTGGCCAAATATTTGAAATTAAATTACCTATTCTGAGGCTACGGAATGTAGCAAAATAGCCAGCGACTGGTATAAATATCACTTCCTTCCCAGAAATTGCTCAGTGCAGCTTCCTGAGTGACACCATTACAGCCAAACGTTCGTTTTACCTTTTGAATATTGTGTGACTTATACCACTTGGGTAGAAATTAATATACCAACAGTAAATGGAGGAAGAACTGCAATTCTGCAATAAGTACATGGTGTGAGTCCGTGAGAGAGAGAGAGAGCAGCATGCCACTGTACTCACTGGGGTCTCCAGATTAATCACAAATCCTCCTTCCGGCCTCCGAATGACACGGTAATGGTGGAACACCGACCTGGTGGGAGATAATCATAATAAAGACTGATACTAATGCGGTAAATTCTGATTGTGTTCACTGTCTCAAGACACAGAGCCACAGAGGGAGGAGGGGGCAAACAGGCCGCCATAAAGAACATTCCGGAAAAGTCCTCCTTACCCATTCAGGTCCTGGCGGGTGGTGACGGCCATGGTGCCGTGCTTGCTTGGTCTTAGCAGCATGTTCCCACAATTCGCATTCTTTTCCAGAAGACTCATGGCCTCCCTCCGAGAGACTTCATGAAAACACCTGCATTACCCAAACACCCCCCCCCATAGAAAACCAGTCACATGACCGGACATGGAAGAGCTCATTGGATACTCTCTTTAATTGTCCAGACAATGGTGGGAAGAAATGTGCAACACTCACGGTGGCATGTCTGGCACTAGAGAAAGGTAGAGATTCTCTTGGACAGCAGCTGAAAGCTGTCGCTCCCGTTCTTTTTCGACCACCTCCTGCAACATGTGCACTTGGCCTGGAAGCAGATTTAGGGTGCTGGGAACAGAGAGCTGACACAGAACGAGGGGAAGTAAATCGTTATGGCCATTTGGAGACTTCCTTATTATACATATGATTCAGTTACTGCTGTTGGTAGGATGTGCTAATCATTCACTGGAACAACACCGCAATGTATGACTTAAACATAAAGACTGTAACTTGTTTCCATGGCGATGCCCGATTGCATTACTGACCTCTGCAACAGCATGGATGAAGCCCTTCCAGAGTTCACGATTCTCTAGAGTGGCAACCTAGAGACGGGAGGAGCATGTGGGTCCAGCACAAGTAAAATGTGTAGCTATAGTTAGGGTGACCTGATAATCCATGTGGGGGGGGGGACACTTCAGGCTACTTCAGGTTTCACAAACTACTTTAAAAATTAAAGGCTTCTTTGCTTTGCTAAATAGTTCAGTTCGTCTTGTGCTTTGACTGGTTTGTTTCCTTGATTAGAAGATTCATTTGGCTGTTTCCAGTGCTTGAAGTGGGCCGGAACGCAGCGGAGCGCAGTTCCGGAACTTCTGTATTTTCATCTTTTGGGTTCCGCCACTTTTTTCTGCGTTCTGGTACTTACTGAAACTGATCGGACGCAGCGACAGTGGCCCGAGAATAGACAATATCACAAGACCGGTAAAAGACTACATTACCCACGAGCCACGACAGTGCCCTATCATATGCATCCACTGAGTCCCAACCAATCGCATCAGGGAAGCAATGCAAACTGTTGCAATTTATACTGTGAATATCATGATGGCATTGTTCACTGAAAAACTCAATAAAAAAGATACATTAAACGGAAGTGGTGGTTGTCTTTGGTGGTCCATGAACTAATCATGCTATAGCGTCAAATGTCAAATGTCAAATGTCGGAAAATTAGAGTTCCTGCACTTATTTTTTCCCACTTCAAGCACTGGCTGTTTCACATTACCATCAGTGACACAGGCATGATTATAGGAGACTGACCAATCAGCACACAGCAAGAACTCAGCTCTTAAGTGAAATCCTGTCGTAGCTCAACATATCTTCTCTAACATGGATTATCTGGTCATCCTACTATGGTAATGATTATGTCTTAACACAGGTTTAAGTAACAAATGTGGGGCCTTTTAATTTTTCAATTTAAAAACACTGTACTGTGCATTTGCCCAAAAAGATCAGTATTTGAAGAGCTCCTTGTTTTAGCTTACAATGAAAAAAATATGAGGTTTATATTGTAAATATGTAATTTAAAGAATAGTATACACTGTACAATCCACAGCGTGTAACATTACACTACTGCTGGTATACTGCAGTACACAAAGATATAACTCAAAAACTATTAATGCAAGGTGACACCATTACTCAATTTTTCTTGGTCTATAAACAGGTCAAAACTGAGATAAAAATACATAAAACATACATCTGACTTAGATATAAGCATAAAACCAGAAATGAACCTGAAAATTACCCAACTCTGGCAAACTACCTCCAAGATGTAGAAACCACTATAAACGTACTTCTGAAACCTCTTCTTCCCGATTTACTTTGATCAGTTTCCTCAAAGATTCCCACCACCATTATGACATTATAAACGACACAGAACCGCATTATAAAACTCCAGCTCAGCAATTACAGTACTCCTACATCTTTGAAAATCTCCTCTCCTCTCCCAAACCACGTTTGCATTGACGTGCATGGCCTTTGGAAGTACATAAACCAGAACGGTTCTGAAGGGAGATGCTGGCGGATCTGTTGCCGCTTGGTATCACCGATTTCGGGCCGGGCTGAGCTGGAAGTCACATGGCACTATTTGTTTGCCGGGGGTGGGGCAGACTCACGGTGATTTTGAACTCCCCCTCCTTGGTGCGCAGTTGGAGCCGAGCTGCTCCTAGGTTGCGGTCCCGGCTGTTGTCATCCACCAGGGAGATAAATCCGTCAAGGTCGATCGTGTCCACATACTGCATGAGGGGACAAGACACAGCCTCCATCGTCATGCCGCCCGTGGTCCAGCCGCCAATCCTTCACTGCACTTAACACTCACCTCCGTGTCCTTGATGGTGCTGTAGAAAAACAGGGTGTTCCCACACAGGGAAGCCCAAAGTCGCTGGGACACCTGGACAAGAAATCAAAGATAAACTATTTGTGACATGAACAGAGGATTTAGAAAGTGATGCACGGGAACAGAGTTTTGCCGAGGAACAAAAAATGAATCAGCATCAGTCTTTGCAAAACCAAGAATGTGTAAGCAGAACCAGAAACACACACAAGGGGGAAAAAGATCACCAAGAAAAACTGGTTAGTTGGGTCTGTTACACAACTGGACTAATATTTTGCTCCGTCTATGTAAGACAGCCAAGTAGCTTTGGAATGCCCCTGGAAACATGGAGTGAACTAAATCATGCTTCGAGGAAACAAATTTCTGATGAATAATATGATGTAAGAAATAGATTCATACTTTCTCAAGTTCCTCAAGTTTTTTCCATTGGTATGATATTCAGTTTCAGTTGAATAATGTTGCAAGTATGTCAGTTGGATTGGATTCATTATATTGTTTTTTTCTTTTACTAACCTGAAAAATAACATGTAAATACTGCCTGCTAACTTACATTTAAATTGGTAAAAGATGGAAGTAAAATCTATTCTTTGTGAAGTTTCGCCGAGCTCCATCGAAAAGTGACAATGGGCAGTTTTGCGAGATCACTTCCTGGGGGGGAGGGCATTCCACCCTGGCACTGTGTCCTTATCGTGTCCGAGAAATTTACTGCTGTTATTCATTGACCAAACAGGGCACCAGACAGGGACAAATGCTACGTGACAGGGCAGGATCTAGGACATTACAGTAACACAGACGATCATTTACAAGATGCATATATGCAGTTTGAAAAGCACAACACCTGTCCTTCGAAACTACCTTTACCTAGTTCGGCTTAAATGTATTTCACTGTCAAAAACATATAATGGAACAACCCTTACAGTAGTGTATGACAAGTGCAAATGCTTTAGCAATTTATTTATGCAACATATTTATTTTTTCCTGTGGTCATATCCTACACGCGTGACAAAATAGCAATTGAGAATTTAAGTTTCACTAGAACCATAACTGACACATACTGTATGTTTGTAAAACCACAAGAATATTTCCCCATCATGTGACAGATTAAGTTGCATGTGATTTCTTGGTGAAATCATTATTACTGTCTAACTGGTTTCATCCAGTGATAACACAAACAGTAACCAAAGTTCATTTCAGTCGTTCCTAGAATGTCAACAGCTAACCTGTGTGGAATGCAAGCACCTTTATGAACCTTCCGTACCTATTAGTAAGACGAGCACGCACGTGATGTCCTGGCAGTCGGATTCCTGAACACACCCCGATTTCTCTATCTTTGTCATCAGCACCATCAACCCTTTATCCCGTTAGGGTACCAGCGACCTACAGCCACTACTACTAAGTTCAATTTTCTACCTTCAGAACTACAATGGTTTAAGATTTCATGTTACCGTCCATTGTGATATGCTGAGCAGTTTTTGGTAATGTATCCAGAACTTTAATAATGGAGGGTCATACAAAATTAAGCACCCTATAGAAGGGTCCCCGCCCCGCCCATTTTTACGTTTTCTTTTTGCGCTAAATTGCTGAAGTTTGTCCATTTCGATTGCAGCTAGCTGACATTAAAACTATAACTAGCGACACAGTCACTCACCCAGCACACGACGTGACGTCAGAAAGCAACGGAGGTGACTGGGGACTCCCAGAATTCAGAAATGTATGTAACGTAAGGAAAACATCACAGTGAGTGCAATATAAAAAAAAGAAAAGAAAAAAAAAAGAAAATGAGGGGTGGTTA
Source organism: Hyperopisus bebe (assembly GCA_026777045.1). Lineage (NCBI taxonomy): Eukaryota > Metazoa > Chordata > Actinopteri > Osteoglossiformes > Mormyridae > Hyperopisus > Hyperopisus bebe. Next base: position 4,400,809 of record JAODJW010000033.1, on the reverse strand, counting down.
CGGAGGGTGGTCTGCTTGATTAACCCCCTATGACGTGCCCATGTGCTTTGCCCAAATGCCCAAATGTGGTTATTAATCTAGGCCAGCATATATTAGCGTGTTATAGAGTTTAGGTGACCAGGAAATCTATTACAACGTGTGTATGGGAATCCCCGAGGATGACGAAAAATGATTGATCGAGTTTACGTTTGACTAAACACAATAAATATGTTTATTATTATTATTATTATTATTATTACAGATTATGACAATTGTAAATAAGTTGTTTACACGATGTAGCTGCCAGTCCAGCGACCCATTTAAGTTATAAGTAGATAATGGATATTTTTGAATGCTAAATGTACTGTAAGTATGTTAAATGTAAGAAAGAAATAATAGGAACTTGATTGGTTGATTTATCCTCATTGGAATTAGACCAGTTTTGATGGTTAGTGACCGACACACTTTTAGAATCACAAATTTAAAAGGCATTAGTTAAATAAAGGTATCAGTGCAGTACAATTTACAAGACTCGGTATAAAATCATGATATATAAAATATATTTAAAATACTACATAAAACAAATAACTAAAACATATACCTTTTCTTTAGCTGACCTCTTTTCAAGATAACCTTCGTAGTAGCAATGCGGTATCTGTCGCCTTTGTTGCTGTTTGGATTGTGGATTTGCCATCGGAATCCCAAGACAAGGCAAAGTGCTCCCGAAAACACGTCCCACGTTCCTTGATTATCGGAAGAAGGCGAAAAAAAAATTAATTCTTCATTGCGTTTTCACAATAAATCCTCCAAGAGATCGATTAAACTCCCCAAAGAGAACGCAAGAACTATTCGGAAAGTACGCCTGAACTAACAAATCTAGCCAATCCTTACTTATGCCACTAAACTATCCCAAACAATCGCATTTAGACGATTCTAGCTTCACCTTACTCTGCTCTGATCCAGATGTCAAATATAACCGCCGACCAAGGAACCACAAACAAGTTAGTGTATTTACTGACAGCCCGTCAGTCCCAGCAGGCGTTTCGGAAAATCACGCCTACAAATGACCCCCCTGGCCGGGAAACACCTTTCACAAAATACATCGACATCCGAAAGCGATCTACAGCACACCTGAATAAATATTTTAAACGTGTGTAATTTGCTTGAAAGTGTAATTAAGCTAATTATACAAATGCATACTGACTGTATACTAATTATACACTACTTACCATACTAACCAATTTCGTCTGTTGTTCACGGGAATAAGTATAGGGTATTATAAATCCAGATTATAAAATTAGATTAGATAGAACTTAATTGACCCCCGTGGGGTGCATTTCTTTGTGCAATAGCACAGAAAAATAAATAACTACAGCAAATATTAAGATATACAGATCATTACTTTGTGATGAGATGTACGGGTTTGTATGTCAGCACACATTTATTTCACACCTGTTAATTGCGGTGCGGTACACGAGGATGGACCACCGTGATTAGCGAATAGATGGTGGGCGGCACGTGGTTTCGGTGAGCCGCGGAGAGCCGGGGAGAGACGCGGAGAACAGGTGTTCTAACGAAACATCCTACCCATCGAAATGATCTACTCACTGATACTACGCATGCGCAGACCAAAAT
>JAODJW010000033.1:4383677-4399095 GCA_026777045.1 Hyperopisus bebe | reverse complement strand
CAATCGACAGATATATCTGTCGAAATAAACTACGGTAGGATACTTCGACAAAGTAGGACAAATCGTCAGAACACCGGCGCCGCTTCGCGAGATAAGACAGAAATGGCAGAGATGGCAATCTGTCGCCCTCCCCCGACTATAATGGGTCGCAACTGGAGCACAATGCTGCGTGCAGTCGCCAGATGGAGATGGGAGTAAGAGGAATCCGACGGACAGACAAGGGGGCGGGTAAGGCAGGGGGTGTCTGAGCTTTAGGGGAACATACTGATAGGACGAAACAGATGCGGACCGATGGGGTATGTATCTCCGCTGACATGTGCGCTTAGTTCATTGTGGTCATAACGTTGCAAATTCCATAGTATTCCAATGTACATTCTCACGCCACTAACTGAAATGCTGGACGTTTAAGCATTTATTTCCCTGCGCCACCAAGCTATGATAGCCGCGGCAGCTGTAAAGGCTAAATCTGCTAAGTGGCTAATTCGGGAAGCGCCGATCGCTCGACCGCCACTGTCTGCCCGCCGGAAACCGGAGAGATTATAAACTAAAGATGGTGAAGGAGCGCTGCAATTTAGTAATCAGTGTTTATACTTATGATCTGCGAGTAAGTTCGCTGTTTGGATTTCATAAAATCACATTGAAAGTTTCGAGTGTGAAAAAATAATTATTATCAGTGAAGTGCAGAGTGACAAGGACGGGAGTGAAGGAGAAAGGGGAGGGGAATTGACATTAAAGCAACACAACAAGGAAACTAGACTGCAGATAGACGCCTTCATTTTATGTTTTTGAATAATAGCTAGCAAGCTAACTGTCTGGGCTGGAAACTCCAACTCCGTGCGGCGCTCGCAGCTGATCGCCGAAAAGCAGCCCTGCCGGACCGGAACCGCACCGAACCACGGAGGTTTACGGCGAAATGGGTGAGGATTACACGATGTTTTAATTTTAATAAGTGTAAAATTAATCATTAGCAGGCCTCGTGCTGCGGACAGAAAAAAAATGAAGATTGCCTGTCAGCAAATCAGCCGAGTTTCCTATACACACAGTAATAATTTTAACAATTTTGAAATTTTTGAATTTTATGTGGTACTTAAATTAAGGTAGACTCCCCCTTCTTGTGTTTAGTGTCGATCTCCCACACTTAGGTTATGAAATTTTGGTGCTGTACAGGTTACATTTAACAATGGTAGATTGCGCCACTGATACAAAAGTGCGTCTAAATTTTACGAATGTTTACAATTCAGTTCCTGCGGACTTCTATGTGTAAATAGTGGAGATACCATCCATCCATTCATTTTCTGAAACCGCTTATCGTATTAAGGGTCGCGGGGGGCGGGGGTCCGGAGCCTATACCGGAGGCTACCGGCCCAAGGCAGGGAATAACCCAGGATGGGGATACACATGTGAAAATAGAAATTGCTTATAACAGAGTTTTCCAGTTAATACAAAATTAAAATGAATTAAGAAAATATGTTGTATTTTATTTGCTTTATATACAAAAATACGTACATCAACATAGAAAGCCAGTTACTAATTAACAGAGTTTTATTTTTAATGTATTCCATCGTGATTGTTTCCTGTGATGTGGGTTTGGATGTTTTGGTGCGTGTTCTAGGCTCAGAGCCACCTTCATCCCCACCAGTGGTGGAGGAGGGAGGTGAGGATGAAGAAGAAGAGCTGAGTGGGGCAGAGGAGGTGGACTCGAGGGTGGCCCCGGGTCGCGGATCCTTGCTGACGCGGCGAGGTATCACCCTGCGTGTGCTGCTGAAAGACGGCCTGGTAGAGCCAGGGGACGGTGTGCTGTCCATACACTACCTGGTAATGCTGTGGTCCTCCTTTTCCATGCTGACGTTTCCATCGCCGTCTGTCCTGTGGCCCCATCCCTTAGTGTCCGCCTGGGAGACCCCATAAGCTTGTTGCTTACCCATTCCCCCCCCGCCCCCATCATGCTTCCACCATACCTAGAGCTTTTTTAAAGGTGTATTTGCCCTTAAATGAGTGCATTCATCCCATTCTCATCCATCGCAACGCTTCTCTTTAATAAAATGCTATGCGACACAGTAACTAAGATTTATTCAGTTAGCATTTGTTGTTATAAAAACCAGTATTAAACACGTCACATTTTACCCCTTTCTTCAGTATTACACAGCTTCGCAATTCGGGATAATTACATTAGTGGCTAAAGTTGTGGAAACACTTCCAATTTTATAGATTGCAGAACTTTATTCCAGTTACTTATTTAATCATTAAATGTATGATATTTGTAAACATGCTTTGTGCCAGTATTGGTGCAGTAATTTTTAAAGAGGAATGCCAAAAATGCAAGGTGTTTCCACAATTTTGGCCACTGGTGCAGTTTAAGGTTGCTTCCAAGTTGCCGTTGCGGACTCCGTAAAAGGGAAGATGCCAGGAGAGGAAAGCAGGGACCAGGCAGTCTGTCCCAGCTGACTGTTACAAAGGAGCTTCGTCTTTTATGTGATAGGTTTGAGTTTGAGCTTTGTGAGCCATGGTGACTCTCCAGTGAGTGTGACGTTCAGGGTGCAGTGCAGTCTGACCTATGAGGCTGAAAGGCAGCAGCCTCCTGGATTTTGGAGAATCGCTTGTTTTCTCGTATTTTGAGCCAATTTCTGTTCACGTCTCTTATTTTTCTCAGGGAAAGAAGTTTGTGGGGGACCTGCTCTGCGATGGAAAGATCCGCTGGGTGGAAACGGGACAGATCTTCAACTCGCCCAGTGCCTGGGCCACGCACTGCAAGCGGCTGGTCAACCCGGCCAAGAAGTCGGGCTGCGGCTGGGCTTCCGTGCGCTACCGAGGCCAGAAGCTGGTGCAGTACAAGACAAGCTGGCTGCACAAGTACCAGCCCAGTGGGGAGGTGGTGAGAGACGGAGCACGGGCTGGCCGGGGGAGGATGGAGTGGGGGGTGGGGAAGGATAGAGAACGGAGGATCCTCCTGAAACAACACTGCAATATGTACCTGCAGCGCTGCAGGTCAAATAGGGGAATGGAGCAGAGAATTAGCCGGACCAGAATGGCGCCGTTGGGACAGTTATCGTCTGACTTCTTGTTTCATTTTTCTTTCAGAGTCTGGCGAGTGAAGGCGACGATGAAGAGATGGGAGAAGAGGAAGAGGAAGATGGCAAGACTTCGGAGCAGGTGGAGGAGAAGAACCGAAAGGGCAAGCTGGACCAGCAGGGTGAGGGGGGGAGCTAAATGCTAAATGATCGGCGCATTCGAGAAAGTCAGAATAGTCTCATCTCCTCGTCATTTTTGCCCACATTTCTCTTGAAGTGGCGTGGCGGCTCTGAGCGTAGCATCCCATCTCCCGCAGTTAGCCGAACAGGCATTTCTGAACTGCCCGAAGCGTGTGACCGTGTGTGTCTCTACACGCACTCTGTGATGTACTGACCTCCTGTGCAGGGTGTCCCCTGCCTCATGCCCTGTGCATCTAGGGGATGCCTCTAGACTTTGTCCCGGGGACTCTAGAAGACAGAAGGGTTGTTTCTTTGATTGTGGGTCTGAGAAAGAAGGAATCGATGTGCCTGACCTGTGTGCTTTATTCCAGAGATCAGTCTATTGCAGCGCAGGGGGGACAGAGAGAGGCTGCCAGTTAGGTACTGCACACTGGGAACTCGGGATTCCGCAAGGTCAGTGAGCTGGGCCTTTATGCTGTCAATTTACAGCCATCAGCAGTGGGACGGGGGGGGCTTTGATTATACAGAGTAACTTTGTCCCAATATATTTTCAGTTAGTGGATTCCATACCTGTCTGGGTAGTAATTACACATGTTTTATCAATTTCTCAGGGATCCTCACACTCTGGTTGAACTTTCTGCATTCTCTGCCATCAATCGGTTCCAACCCTTTAACGTTGCCGTGTCGAGCAACGTGCTGCTGCTGATGGTGAGAGGGCCGTAGCGCTGTGGGGGGGTGGGGGGTGGATGGCTAGCCAGGGGCTGAAAGAAAACGGAGTGATGTGCGACTTTGCTTTGCCCCCCAGGACTTCCACTGTCACCTGACCACTAGTGAGGTGGTGGGCTACCTCGGAGGGCGCTGGGACACCAACACACAGCGTGAGTCTTCCAGCGCTGACCCCCCCAAACCTGAAGAGGAAGCTGCATGCCGACATAAATGCTCACGTTCGGTTATTAGCAACCTTGTTAATGTTTGATTTAGTAGCAGCTGGTGGCTAAAAAATTGAGGAGGTAGGATAAAATAACACAGTAACACTTTACTCATAACACATTATAGGTACCTTCATAATGCATTATAATGCATTCATAAAGCATTATAAGCATGGCTATAACTATTTATAAAAATGCACATTATAGCCATGTGTATTATGCATTATGAATGCTCTATAAATGCTTTTATGATGCATTGTAGTGACTTATACTGACCATTATAAAGCATTATGAAGGTATCTATAATGCATTATGATAACTGCTTTAAGTGTTACTGATAATACATTTTAGAATATTACTATAGTAATAATTACAATAAGTGGTGATTTCAGTTACTTGTTTCGTAATTTAATCTCAAAAGTAGAGGAGTTACTACCCGCTCTAACTCAATGGAACGGCCGTCTCTGCTTCACTCCCTACTGTTTCCGCTCTAATAAAGCGTCTCCTCCCTTAGTGTTGACAGTCCTTAGAGCATTTCCATGTCGCACGCGGCTGGCAGACCGAGATTCTGCACCTGCCGTTGAAGAAGAGGTATGGAGACGCACTTCCAACCTGCACACTAACTCGGACGGTGTTTTACTGGCAGATGTTAAGTATATAAATCATTCATTAAAGCCCAAGGCCGTCCCTTAGGGCTATAGCAGCACATGGATTCTTACTGGGCAGCTGTGTAGGGGTTAGGGGGTCTCTGCATGCAAGGCTGTGGGTATGAATCCATGTGGTTGGCCAATGGGCACTTGAACAAGGTCCTTAGACCCAAACTATCTTCACTAGAATGTCGCTTTGGACAGAAGTGTCTTAATAGATAAACATTGCAATATACACAATATAAAAATGCTATGAAATATTATTTTTAGATAATACATGTAATATATCTAATGCAAAATAAATATTGATATGAATCTGTAGGTGACAAGGAGACTCATATTTGCATAGAAAAACAACACGAACAACTAACAGCCTAGATGATCATCTGTAGAGCAGTTTTAATTTAGGGACAGCTTTTCTTGAATTCCTCTTCCAGCGACTTGCTGTATGCCCTATAACAGTATTTCCTAGTCCGTTCCTCGGGGAGCCACAGATGGTCCGTGTATTTGTTCCCTTCCACAAAAATGTGGACCGTCTGCGTGTCCCCGAGGATCGGACTGGGAAACACTGCTCTATAGCCTTATCTGAATTTGCATCACTGTTGGACTCCCTTACTGTGTTTCCCGCCTTTTGTATGATCACTTGCTTGTAAATTACATGTGACCCCCCCACCCCCGTGACATTTCAGATCTGCCAGAACCTGTTTATGCGGGGGCTGTCGCTGGTGGGCTGGTACCACAGCCACCCGCGGGGTCCCGCCCTGCCTTCGCTGCAGGATATCGACTCCCAGATGGACCATCAGCTCCGCCTGCAGGGCAGCAACAACGGCTTTCAGCCCTGCCTTGGGGTCATCTGTGGTCAGTGTGGAATCGGGCACTGGGCCCAGTAACTAATGTAACTGGATCGTGCGGCGTGAGGCCGACCCAGTGTCACCGTGATGTCATTTTCCTTCATGTGTTATGTCACAGGTGTAGCATTTACAGGAAAAAAAAAAAACCTCTACTAATGTTTCCCAAATTTGTCTTCATGACGTTGAACCATATTGTGAGAGCTAATATAGTCTTTGGAGCATCTACTTTAATATTTGAGCGTCTCTCGTCTTTATTCGCAGGCCCTTATTACCATGGCAACCAGGGTGTAGCATCCACCATAACGCCTTTTTGGGTCGTGCCGCCACCAGAGGTGCAGTAGATCAGTCCTACACTTGTTCAACCCACTTATGCAGAAGCGGCAGAACCTCAGCCATACTTCCTGTCTCCTTCCTTCCTCCAGCAACGACCCAACGACTACGGCATACCTGTTGCGGTCGAGGTGACATATGTTCAAGACAACTTCCTGACCAGCGACGTTTTAAACGAGATGGTACTCTCTTGCTCTTAATGTGCCTGCGTCACCTGTCCCCGTGGTGATTTTCAGACGAACCGGCGAGCTGTGTGGCTCAGTTCTGCATGGTCGCCGACTCTGCGATACAGTGGATACTGATGGTGTCACTCTGCTACCAGATGCTGCTGGTGGAGTTTTACAGAGGAGCCCCTGATCTCGTGCAGTTCAGTCAGATGTGGAGCCCGGATATAACAATGCTGGACAAAATAAAGGTATGGTTTTTAATACTCATAACAATACTACTCAGAAGAGCACTACTCATAGTACTCATAACAATACTACTCAGAAGAGCACTACTCATAACAATACTACTCAGAAGAGCACTACTCGTAGTATAACAACAAAACTCATAAAAATAATAAAATCCTCCTTCCGGCCCCCATGAGACTACAGTGACTAAAATGTTTCTTTGAACTGCATCTCCCCATCACAGGGCTCCCTGAGCGGCCATGCTCCTAAGGACCAGGCCTACTCGCAGATCCTGGAGCATGTCTACAACCAGCTGAGCAGCAGTCAGTAAAGAGGAGGATGAATGCTGTCACAGGATGGCCTCAGCCCTAGGGCCTCCCCCCCCCCCACGTCCCACCCCCCCGTAGTCCCATTCTCTCCTGACCAAGCCCTGTGTAAGGGAGAGCCCCATCTCCTCGGTGCTTCATCTTCAGTGTAGCCTCAGTGTCCAGGTATCGCTGGCCTGGCCACTCCTCCCGGGGGGCCGTGTAGGTTACCGAGCCTGGTCCTCCTAACGCCTTTATTACTGTGAGATCTTTGCCACTGACGCGTTCGTGCAGTACGTAACCTGTGTGTCTTTGTGTCACTCCTACGGTGGTGTCGAAACGCTGGAGAGAAATCGGGAAACTGCAATGGAAATGGACACGAGGAGTGCTCCTCATATTCTTACCGGTATTTGTGAGTCCTGTAGAATGAATGTGACGTCTGCATATTAAGTGGGAATATTGCCTTTAACCTGCTGGAAACCTTAAATACACACACTGGACCTTCTAACCCTGCCTGTCTCGTTTGTTTCTGTTGCTGGACATGTGCCAGGGCATCCTGCCATCGCACCCTCACTCCCGTGGATGTCTCAGCACCTCTGTAGCTATCTAACCACTGAAACAGAAGCCAGAGTTGTAGTAAACATCTATATCAGGTGGAGATATGGAGGTGGACCAGGTCAGGGGAGCGGCACCATGGCGTACTGGTTAGGCACATCGATTCCACTAGGACCAGGGTTCGACTCTCCACCATGGCTCTGTGTGTGCGTGGAGTCTGCATGTGCTCCCTGTGTTATTGTGGGGTTCTCTCTAGGTGCTCTGGTTCCCCCCCCCCATCCGAAGACATACTGACGTTAATTGGAGTTACCAAATTGCCCGTAGGTGTGCCTGTGTGAGTGAATGGCATGTGACTGTGCCCTGAGAGGGGTTGGCGCCCCATCATAGGTTGTTCCCAACCTTGTGCCTGTAGCCTCTGGGATAGACTCCTTACCACCCACAATCTTGAACAGGATAATTAGTTAGAGTGGATGTATGATTGATCAGGTCAAGCTTGGCAAATACAGTCAACACAGTTCTCTCTAAAGCCAGTGCAGACCACGCGCGTAATTTCATGCCCCACAGCATCTCACATTTTAAACTGATATTTATTTAAAGACAGAAACCCATCAGATGCAAATACAAAAAATTAAGATAATACACAACAGAACATTGCTATTTAGTGTTGCATTAATTCTTAGCAAAACCTACAATAAAAGTAGATTTCCCCTTAAAGTATCTTTTACAATAAGCGAGAGTATAAAGCTTCATGCAGTCTGATAAATTTATATAAAATGTACGTTTTTTTGCATTATTTGATATTAAAATAATACTATGGAATAGCAGATTATTATTTTTTTTCTAAAATACTGGGCCTATGATTGGATTAGAAAGGGGGAAAAAAAAGCATTGTACATTTCAGTAAACCCGCATGCATTTCCCTGCATGCTTTGACACGCTGCAGCTGCACCCATGCACCTATGTGTGAATGATACACTGTTTCATGGGATTAGCCTTCGAAGGTTGCTTTAAAAGAAGAGAAATAAACAATACAGTGGCCTGTCCCACTGGTAGGCAGGGGGAGGGCTGGGTGGTCTGTGCTCAAAGAGTGTCACCTCACCTCGCGATAAACACATTTTTAAAATAAAGCTAAAAATTACAATGTAAACGTTTCTTTTTTAAATAAACATGCTGTGTGTTAAGTCACACATTAGCACGGGGGGGGGGGGGTGCAATGATAGAGGATTTAGGACAGACGTGTAAGTGCGGCCATAATCTGACCAGGGGTGGGGGACGGTTCCCACCCAAGCATGGACATTGTGGCTTCCGGATCGACCCCGATTGATGCTTTGCATTCACCCCCCGCTGAGGACCGTGACCCGGGGCTCAGAGCCGAGTGCGGCCGGTCAGAAGTGGACCGCTGGGCAGACGGGAAGGGGTCCTCTCACAACAGGAGCTCGGTAACCCGCACGAAAGCAAAGCCCCCCCACGCGAATGCTGACGAGCAAACTATCAGCAGCAGAACACGGAAAAGCCACGCAAAGGAGAAAACACGGAGTGTTAGAGAGAGAGACACACGAAGACGCCAACACGCAAGGCATTCTCTCATCCCTGTCGGGTTCCGTTCCTAGGCTGGCTATGGTGGTACCCTGCAGGGAAACGCCAGACACAAGGCAGGCAGACAAGGACGCAAACACACCAAAGCACAGCCTAAGATGGGAACCCTGTCTTACTGCACTTTCAGGAAGAACCTTAACAGCTCAAAGGGTTCGAACCGAGTGGGGGGGGGGGGATTATATAATTAAGAGCTTGTATGTAGTCTATCCAATAGGCCTAGTGTTCTAGTCTTGAGTGATATTACTCATACCTCCTAAACACCTGCAGTGTGAGCCACTGAACACTTCTAAGGAGACCCTCACCCAAACTGTGTGTGACAAAATACAGTAAAAGGCCTTTGTGGACTTCTGAAAAAGGACCATGGTTCTAACACTAGATTTCCCAAAGAAATGACACTGGGACTAATACACAAGTGAAAATATGGACCCCAGACTTGAACAAAGGTGGTTTTACGTGTAATGAATCTACCATAACTATTTTCTCACGGCATTCTTGAGTATCATGCGGCTTGCTGTCAATTACCGTGATGGGCTGGCAGGAGAGCGCAAAGGGTTAAAGGAGAGGCCCGGCCAGAATAAAGAAGCCAGGTTACTCTAAATAACTTGTGTTGCAGACAAAGTTAATCTTATTACCAGCAGGAAGAGGGGCCTGGCATAATGTCCAGAGATGCAGCACAGTGGAGCTGATCTCTCAATCCTGATTCTGTGTGTCCTGTAAATACTATTAAATCTAACGGCTTCTAGATTTTGACCAGACTTCTTCCAGTAACCACAGTGATGTGTGGCTATCAGCAGTGATACAGAACCTACCATGGCCCTTAAAACCTGGGCCAAAAAAGTGCCTTTGAATTAAGTGTTTCCCTCATTCTCATGGATATGAGACGGGATGTCTCTCCTATGAAATGTGGTGGGGACATGTGTACATCTACGTGTTTTAAGAGTGGCCAGGATGAAGGTGCAGGTTAGGGCGATGCCCTGGGATCTCAGTGGAATCTCAGTCCCCTCTTCCTCCTGGTGCCCTCTTTAGTGAGGCAGAGGAACGGTCACCTCCACGTAGTTCAGTGGGAAGAATCCGGACTGGCCCCGCAGCATACCCTCATACCAGTTCTCGTCGATCTGATTGGTGAGTGTGATGATGTCGCCCTCGCGGAAGCCCAACTCGCCCTCGTTCTCCGGCTCAAAGTCGTACAGGGCCTTACAGCAAGGCTGATCTGCACCTGTGGGGTGGGGGGGGGGAGGACACCGGCTTGAGGAGGGGGCTCATCAGGAAGCAAAAAGCGAGAGGCAGGCGTTTGAGACCGAGCCACTCAGCAAGGCCAAGTCTGAAGCATCTCAGCGTTAGAGGCGTCCAGCAGACAGCACTCCTGGGGTAAGCCCCTAATCTCTTCTCCATGTCTAAACATCTGCGGAAGATCAACGGAAGCCAAGGACTTTCCGACAGCACAGGAGTGGGAGTCTCTGGAAGTCTAGGCGCTGCTGGGGGGGGGGAGGTGGGGGTCAGGGCAAAGTGTCGACACAGCCACTGACAATTAGAAGCTCTGCTTTCAGAATCAGGTGGACACAAGACAAGACCAGAACACATGGCACGTAAGCAGCAGGCTGGACTCCCTATCAGCATCAGTGTTAGGTTGGTAGGGGGGCAGGTCCCTAATCCAGCAGAATGGGGACCTCCAGTATTGCTCTTTGCATGGTGATCCCACCCCACCCAGTCCTGTCCCTCCCCCTTCTGGCCTACAGCGGCTGAGGGAGTGACTCCCCCTGATCCGGGCCCTTGCCTCTCCTGGGAAGCACTCCGAGTTCTGGTAGAATGATTCCGCTGTGGGTTAGTTCTGGAATCCAAGCGAACAGTGTGGGCCCCTTGCCTCCACAGCCCATACTGGGTTTGGCCCAGTCCGGAACATGGAGTGGACTAGATGGTGCAGGAGCAGTTGGGCAGCCCGAGCTGCAGAGGCCCAGGCAGGCCCAGTCTTAGTTAGAACGCCGCATGACACTCTCCTGCAGGATACACATGGCGCGGAGCTGACCCCGCCTGACCCCGCCTGACCCCGCGAACTCGGCCACCTGGCACGCTCCGGCACAGAGCACGCGACCCAGAACCGGACGTCATCGAAGCAGAACTGAGCTCATTACTCACAGCTCCTCTGAGGGCTTCTCCAAAACAGCTGCCCCAAGTCAAGGCTGGCATTTCAAGTACAGTGGCTTGCATGAGGACGCCAGCCCACAATTCCCAACCCAGTTCCTTAAACCAGTCCCCCCCCCATAATTACAAATGATTTGAATATAAATCAGTAAATCAGAATATAAATCAATTAAATCAAGTACAATTTTTTACGACAGTGAAAAATGACTCTATTGTACGATAACCTATCATAGACTAAGGAATAAAAAGCTATGAATATCCTAAACCCATTTATGTTAAAAATCCTGCTCAATATGCAACATCCTTGTGGGTTTTACTGTTTAGACCACACATGGGACAACATCTAACTGCACTGTTTTCATGCCAGAGGCAAGGAAACACTTAAGATGTGACATCTTTAGCATATATTATGGTTATTACAATTAAACAGGCTACTGAAAAAAATTCACGGCAATTTCACGGAACACGACTAGAAGATGCGACTCTCCTATTATCTGAAATAACAGAGTAGTCATCGTAATTATTTTCAGACGAGCAAATAACTAGACTTGGCTGTGTGTATTTATGCATTCTCACAGGTTAGTACCGCAGAATCAAATTTTGCCATTAGCACATGCAATGTGGCAAACCGTCAACATCTCAAGCACAACAGTGGTCTGCTTTTGGCCCACGCAGCCACACACACAGACAAACAAACTCACGGTTTCTGGTCTTTCGGAAGGAAAATCGGCGGCATTGGAAGCGGGAGCCTGCCGACGCCACAGGGAGAGAACACACGGCGGGGTCACTTTAGAATCAGCCAATCGAGCGACCGCTTTCAGGACTGGCGAATTAATTCGCACGCATACGGAGGCACACGCGGACGGTTTAATCACAGCGTGACCCGATGCCGCGACTGCGCGGCTATGTGGCTCATGACGGCCCGCATGCCGTCACGGGCGAGTTGCTGGAAGAAAAACACTTTCCGTCACGTGAGCAGACGCGCAGTGACGCGGCGGAAGGCGCCGGCCGCGGCTCTCACCTGAGGAGCGAGTCGATGGGGTGGAGGGGGCGAAGCCACCATTCGATTGGTCGTTATCTCTGAAGTCACAGACAGGCCTAGGCTTAGGGGTGTACTCCCGGCGGGGGCGGGACTGCGCCTCGTTGATCCTGCCATGCAGAGCACGCCGTTAACATGCGCGTGACCCTGCGCAGAAGCAGCCAGCCCTGCAGACCGACACCAGAGCCTGTGCCCATGCAGCTGGCATCTTACACGTAACCGCTCTGCTGCAAGCGTTGCTGGGATCCAGTCAGATGCTTTTCCCACACCTGAAACCCATCCCACGAGTCCACTGGCCAGCCGGCCACACCCACCTGTCCTTCAGTTTGTCTGAGAGCTCCTCCAGGACCTGCACGGCCTGCCTGTGGTAATGCAGCTGCGACTCCACCAGCGAGGACAGCTGGCTCACCTGCTCGATCTGCACAGACGCCCTGGGGGTCAAAGCCTCGCAGACAGGCCATCTGCTTCGTTTATCATCATGTTTAACACTAAGTGGCAGTGTAGCATTTCACATGGCTTGAATTGCTGATTACTTAAAGTGTGCTAATCAGGCGTGCTCCAGATATAACCACCTTTCACGTACAATGCCTGTTTTCTGTCTGTAGATGGCACTGTATACTGCATCTCTCATAGAAACAGAGATACATCTCAAAACAGACCAAGGCACCTCAAACACAGGCAGACGCACAAAGGGTGTCACTCACATCAGTCTCCAGCAGGTTGTACATGCTTATCTCTGCGACCTCCTTGGACTCGTGGAACTTCTCCAAGGCTTGTCGGACCTCTTCGTCTGGAATCTTCCCCTGACGTTTCTTCTTATAGTCGTAGTCCAAGCGGCGTCCTTCCAGCTTCTTCAGATGGTGCTGAGGAGAGGCAGGTGTGAGGAGCTCCAGTGAGCTCTCGTTAAGTGCACTCAATACCGAAAAGCCTCTGCAGAAGGTCCGGCAAACTCGGGGTGCTCCTCAACACCAAGAATGCAAAGATCGTACTTGGCAAGACCGGTCTTGCTAACCTGGCTCCCAAGAACCAACTTGGGGTGCAATGAATCATGGGATTGGTCTCAATGGGCCAGGATGCAACAGATGGGATTTTTACTATCCTCTGTACTTCTGTTCTTGAGTATTGGAATCGGTCTTCGGCCATGGAAGATGAGGTAAAACAGGTACACAAGAACACAAGTACAGTCAAGTACGCATACTGAGTAACACCCCTGGTCCTGGCACACGCCTAGTCCAGGTCAGGCCCACCATCTTGGGCGGGAAACTGGGGAACTGGTCCTGGTCCAGGATACAAGGGTCCAGGAGATGGCATCATGGGGGCCCAGTTGAAGTCATTTTGTACCAGGCCTGAGAATTATGGGCAGCGGGCTTGGTCCAAGTACTCTTGTGCATCACCCTACACAACTTATTCACTGAGGATTATATATTATCGATTGAGTTATAATGAAAGTGAATACCATGACTCTTAGCATGACCCATTTTTAATGTATTTGATTCTGCTTCCAGCAAATTCATTTTGGAATTGCTCTAAAAGGTTTTTGATACATGTAACATCCCATAAACCAGGCCTGTGCAGACCTGGTCTTCAGAGAGAAGTATTATGGGGTTTACACAAGGGTCTCGTGAAGCATGTGAACCTCTATCAGTCACCTGGATCTCCCTGAGGTCCTTGTCAGATAAGCTCTGCAGAGGGTCTATGAAGTTCTGTTTGACGTCAATGTCAAGCGAGTCCTTCACCTCGGCCAGTCTCTTCATGGTCTCCCCTGCATCGATAAGTGCCCCACCTACAGCATGGTCACAGAAAACAAGCAGCTGGCACTGTCTGCTGAGAGAGACTCCGCCTTCCCCATAACAACGACAGATTGATTCTTTACAAGTTGCAAGGCAAAAAATTCATGTAAACTTAACTCTAGGACTTGGGGGGGGAAAGTAAAAAAAAAAAAAAGTGACCAGAATATTGCGGGATGCAAGAGTATGGAAAAATGAGAGTAAACTAATAGGCTAAATTACATTACCACATTAGATATGCAGGCTTATAAATGCCCGAAAAGGAACAAAACACAAGCTAAATAAATTGCTTTTTAAGTATCTAAAAATCCATCTTAGATTTACTTGGTTTAATAGACCTTATCCGCTTTAGGGCACGTTTACAAATTCCGTGATGTGATAATACACACGAAACCAAATTAAATTCCACAATGCCATCTCCGCTTTTAGGCTTCTCACATACTACTGCTTCTCTACTGTCACTGTCAAAAGTGGTAAAATAGCTTTTCTGTAATTTTTCAAGGGTGAAAGTAATGTTTAGCGACACTAAGAGTCACTTGTTAACTTGGACTGGGTGTTTCAAGTATGTCTCAGACAAGGAATATGCTTGGATCAAGGACCAAGCGTCGGAAAAGGATCACGTAAGTGTTGAAGCAAATAATCTGATCTGTAAGTGTTGAAGCAAATATATAAGCACTGTGTTCTGGGCAGTGTGGTTATGAGTCACAAGGGGCCATCAGAGAAAGGAGAAGCCTGTTACCTTGCATGGACGGTCACTTTAAATGGCCGCCCAGCAGGGGGCACTGTGACCCTCCCCAACATACAGTAATCGCTGTGTATCATTATTCCTTGTCCACATGACAAGAAGTGTCTTCCTGGAGAGTCTAATGTCATAACGAATTAGTGGGTATGTCTATTATTGTCAACTTACTGGGCACCATTTAAAGCTTAAATTTAAAGCGGGAGTAGTGAACAAAATGCGGACTGGATAATATACTACACAAACTGTTTTCTGGAGAAAATATTTATATGACAGATAAGTTAATAAGGGTGTTGAAGTCTGAAGTCAGAAATAATACTGTTTTACTGTAACAAACTACATTTTTGGCATGTATTGGCTTTGGCAAGAACATCTGTATTGAATTTCTGCGGTCACATTAATGTATTTAATGTATTAAGTAATGCTGGCATTGTCGGCTGGCTCGTGGTTGGAGTGCTTGGGGGGGGGTAGGGGGGTGTCTAGTTTGAAACGTCAGTACTGGTTACCAACAGAATAAAAATAATGTTAACATGGGTCAGAGTGTAAACTGCACTCACAAAAACATTTCAGAAGCCATGATTGGTCACCACAGAAATACACGCACATACAGATGCACACAGACTGACAGACATGTGCACACACCGATGCAGACACAGACAAACACAGACAGACGTACTCGCCCACACAGATGCACGCAAGTAGTTTCACACACAGACCGGCAGACAGGCGTGCACACATTCACACAGACAGACAGACACACACAGACAGAGAGAGAGACACACAGAGAGAGAGATACACACAGACAGAGAGAGAGAGAGAGACACACACACACACACACACACACACACACACAGAGAGAGAGAGAGAGACACACACAGACAGAGAGAGAGACACACAGAGAGAGAGAGAGAGAGACACACA
>JAODJW010000033.1:4361628-4383577 GCA_026777045.1 Hyperopisus bebe | reverse complement strand
ACACACACACACACACACAGAGAGAGAGAGAGAGAGATACACACAGACAGAGAGAGATACACACAGACAGAGAGAGAGAGATACACACAGACAGAGAGATACACACAGACAGAGAGAGAGAGATACACACAGACAGAGAGATACACAGAGAGAGATACACACAGACAGAGAGATACACAGAGAGAGATACACACAGACACACACAGACACACACAGACAGACAGACACACACAGACAGAGAGAGAGAGAGATACACACAGACAGACACAGACAGACAGACACACAGACAGAGAGAGAGAGAGATACACACAGACAGATACAGACAGACACAGACACAGACAGAGACGGACAAAGACCCACCAAAGTTGGTGTCTTCTCCGAGTTCGCGGCCGAACTTGGCCATGCACTCCCCCAGCAGCCCCTCTGCCTGCGGGTAGCCTGGGCTCTTCACCTGGCCCCGGATCTTCGACATGGTGTTCAGCATGGAGAGCTTTGCACGGGACGCTGACAGAAGGGGCCAGATTGTGGCAGAAAGCATGAGGCAGGCAATACTGCGAGGCCGGTAAGCTTCTTTGGCACTGGCCTGTGGTATTTTACAGTATCCGTCAATCACTCACCTGGGTTAGGCTGCAGGTACTCTGAGGTTTTGGAGATCATTTCTACCACAGCTTTGCTCGTCACATCTACTTTCTATAAACAGAGGGCAGGTTGACAACAGAAACACAGACACTAATACACAACAAGAGACACAAGGATTTGTACAACTTCACATCTATGCAAAGCTCCCGGTAATAAGCTACGTATGTTACAGTATGTGAGGCGCAACTTATGATACACAAAATACTCTATTTCATTCAGCAGAAAGAGAACTAATTTCGATGATCATGAAGAAACCAGGGGATGAACATCTCACTGAAAAACATATCAGAAGGTGATTACTTATTGCTATGTAGATTCACAAAATTCAACTATACTGAAGCGAGAGACACAGAAGGTAAGAGATATGACACTGAATGACATGCCATGTGAGCCTAGGAAAACACAAACCGAAAGTGCACTCAAAATGACACACCTCAGGAAGGAGTGCAAGGAATCGCAGCGAATGAAAGAAAAGGCCCATTTGTAAATAAATGTCTTATTCTGTTTTGTGGAAGGCCCCTTGGTCAGTTTAATTCAGCCCATCTGTTTCTATTCAGTATATCAGGCTTAAAACGAACCGATTGGTTTTAACAGCGAGGATTTCATCTGGGGACAGAAATCAAAATGCAGGACTGTCTACGGATAAGATTTTAATGGAATTAGGAAGTAAGTCGAGAATTAAGAAGAGATACAGAGCCCAAAGGGGAAACGGAGACATATACACGTCTTAGTTTGTTTCCCATGCAGACCCAAGCGCTGATAAACATCTCAAGCACAGAGACAAAGAGCTGTGCTAAATGACTGGCAAACTAGCCTCCGCAGGGACAGCCAATCCCACAAACAGGAAGTGCATAACGGTGTGTTCCTGCATCTCAGACAAAGCAAAGCGATGTCACACTCCTGAAATTCACGTCGGAGGCATGTTTGTAGCTGTGGCTCACCCTCTCCATGTCTTTAAATTCTTCATCCAGTTTAGTCCCTTCTGCCCCGCCAACCTTCTCGCTCACCATCTGCACGCCAGGAGTGGAGACATCGAAAATGTGATCCGCACTGTATCATCACTCACCGATCTATTGTTTCATAGTATGAAAAACATATCCACAAACAAACACCAAATAATGTTTTTGGGTTCTAAAGCAGTTTTGAAGTAACTGTGGAGACTGAAATGAAAGTCTCAATGTTGCAAAAATCCCATATGGAAAAGAACAGCATCTCTGCAGGTCTAGAGGAGACATGACATATATATAACAATGCGACTTTATTTGCATACAGGGGATTTGCTTTGGGGCCTTGGTGCATATGTGCACTAAATTATTTAGGAAAAAAGAGGCTGTGCGTAACTGTAACAAGATACTGGATAAAGCTGTGCTTATAAAGAAATACATAGGACATTTGCTACAACAAATAAAAATAAAATACAATGAAAATAAAAGTATAAGTAATAACCATGTAACACATAAATGTGGAGATTTTGCTGTACCTTCATATTTTCTCACTGGGAATCCCCACTAAACATTTGCAGTTTACTGCAGACTAGATGCAGTGTGGATCTAAGTGTGTAAAGTACATTAAGAAGCTATTTCAAGAGAATCAACTAGGATGAGTATTGAGGAGACCTCACAAGATGAATTAAGCCACATGAACTACACTGTCCATCAATTTTTCATAACTGTTCATACAAAGCAAGGTGACAGGAAGCTGGGAGCCTGTCTCTGGAGGCAGGAACCAGGTAAACCCTGACTGGGATGCCTGACCATCACGGGGCACGCTCAGAGCAATTTGGAGATACCAGGTTATCTGGGATGTGTCTGAACTATGGGAAACCAGCGAACCCAGAAGAAACCTACACGAACGTGAGGAAAATGTGGAAATTCTAGACATGCAACCCCCTGAACTACAATGCCAAACAGCTGCACTATGATCGACATTAAATCACCTAACACGCTGCCATCGACATTCCCTTTACAGGTTTATTTCTGTGCGTTGAAATATACTAACATGGGTGCCGAAGGGAATTAATCAGTAATGTTTCTGTAAACAACACAGTATCACACAGATAAGTAGTACGTGTGCAACCACAGACACGAATGTTTAACCAGGGTGTACAAGGGCAAAAAAAAAAGTAAGACTGGCCAAACCAATGAAGCGGAGTCAAGAGCAAAGTCAAGGTGAAAAACAAACACAAAAATTAAAAGCTAGATTTCTGCTCCACCTCTCTTAAATACCTGAGATGAAGGACACCAGGATGCTGCGCAACACAGAGAACAAATAAGAACAGGACAGTGGGTGACAAACTTCAGATGAGGGACACTCCCAATGACACATCAATGAAAAGCACCGTGAAGACGTGACACTCAACACACAGCATATAGAGTGGGGACGTACTCTTCAGCATTTGAAACGAATATTGCTGTGGACTCTGGGGTGACTCAGCCACTTCCCATTGAACTTAACCAAGAGTGCGGGAACGTCATCCACTACATGAAAAAAAGAGGTCAGTTTAAAAAAAGAAAGAAAGAAGAAAAGTCAAAAGGTCAACACTCAGAATATCACATTTAAATTTAAAATGCACACCAGTTTGCCTTACACAGGCAAAGATGCCCAAGGTAAACTGGTGAACTGCAGTTTCATAGCATTGCAGATCACATGCTCAGAGATGGAAAAACACAGCCTCTAGAGCACAACTTAACACAGATATTTAAGAGGGGAAAAACTGGAATATTAAAAGAAAAAAAGTCAAAGCAGGAAAATCTGTTTTTATACCCACTGAGAGAAAGCAAGGCTAAATCTTGTAAAGAAATTAAAAGCACATGGAAGACACTCGACATAGTGAAAGAAGATTGTTGTCAGAAGCCATGCAGAGGAATCCTGGCTTCCGACATCAGTCTGTCCATAAGGATTTAAGAGTATCTGCATTGTGTCAGGGCCAGGAGCAGTGTGAACCTGACAAGTCCAGCGGGCCGCAGGGGATGGGACAGCTTAAGTGATCTAGCCCTGCTCATCCTAGGACGAGCCAGCCGCCGGGAGTGCCACATGTTAATCCCATCTAGCCATTCTCCCACAAGGGGACATTTGACCCAGCCCCACCCCCCGCGGCTTGTGTTCAGAGCGGTAGATCCTCTCTGCCCTTCATGCTTCCCAGCCTGTAAGGAGAGGTGTTGGGGTGACTCACTTCCAGGGACGCAGAATCGATTTGTTCACAGGGGAAGAAAAATAATGGCCAGAGTTGGGGGTGGGTGGGAGAAATCTATATTCCATTAAAATTGTTCAAATAAGTTTGTACACTCCCCATTCCTCGCAGCTGTCTCTAAGCCCAGTGGAAAATGGGAAGTTTGAAACTGCACACGTATGTAGCGGCTTCACCCTCCCCCGGAGTGCGGAGCAGAGCCTTCCAGGCGGCCCATCCGCCCCCCCACACTGTCGCATTTTAAAGCTCGCCAGTCGTCAGCACAGGCCTCAAACCGGATAGCACCTCGCAATTCACCACTGCTCACAGCTCCTACGCCTCACCACAGTATCAGATCACTATTAAAATGGCCGGTCATAATACTTCACTAAATATTTCAAAGTATTTTACAGAAAGACACACAAGCTTCAAATCTGAGTACACAGAAAACAACTATCAACATTAGCAACACAATAAAGGGGTGAAAAGAGGATACCTGAAACAAAACAAACAAAGCAGTTGTGCAGGACTGACACACGCACCCAAATGTATTTATTTAAACCAGGTGTGTGCAATCTTGAAAATGTCACGCCAACATTACAGTGCTAGGGCTTGGTCAGATAAAGTGATTTTCACAAGTGGCCAATGTGCCATGCCAAAAGAACTCGTCTTTCTCGGCAGATCTGGCACTCGACAAGACGCCTGTCATCGTACTGATGTTAAACTTGCTAAATATGCATGCTGTTATTCAAGGCTCGCTGACTTTCTAACTGAAAATGTTATTTGGCAACGAGATGACATTTTAAATTTGGCCCGCTGTGCCTCCATTTCCAGTCAGTCACTGTGTTACATGAATGCATGAAAGTCACCATAGTAAAATGTCTGCTCCCACGGACTTTAAATTATGGAAACAATCTACACGGATCAGCCATAACATTAAAACCACCTGCCTAATAATAGGTAGGGTCCCGCTTGTGCTGCCAAAACAGCTCTGACCCGTCAAGGCAGGGACTCCAGAAGACCTCTGAAGGTGTCCCGTGTCATGCGGCATCAAGACATTAGCAGCAGATCCTTTAAGTCCTGTAAGTTGCGAAGTGGGGCCTCTGTGGATCGGATTCGTTTGTACAGTGCATCCCACACATGCTCAGCTGGACTGAGATCTGGGGAATTTGGAGGCCAAGTCAACACCTTGAACTGTTTTTCATGTTCTTCAAACCATTCCTGAACAATTCTTGCAATGTGGTAGAGAGAGCACTGCTATTGGGGAATATAGTGTACTTTGTCTGCAGCAATGTGTAGGTAGGTGGTATATGTGTTAAAATAACATCTACATGGATGTCAGGACCCAAAGGTTTCCCAGCAGAACATTGCCCAGAGCATCACACTGCCTCTGCTGACTTGCCTTCTTCCCATAGTGCATTCTGGTGCCATCTCTTCCCCAGGTAAATGACACACATGCACCCGACCATCTACACGACACAACAGAAAACGCGTCTCGTTAGACCAAGCTACCTTCTTCCATCGCTCCATGGTCCAGGTCTGATGCTCACGTGACGACTGTAAGGGCTTTCAGCAGTGGACAAGGGTCAGCTCGGGCACTCTGACTGGTCTGTGGCCCCGAAGCCTCATACACAGCAAGCTGTGACGCCTCGCGCTCCAACCTGTCTGTCACAGCCAACATAAACTTTATCTGCGACCTGTACTGCCGCGGGTCTCCTGTGGGATCAAATCAGACCAGCCAGCCTTCACTCCCCACAAGCATCTATGAGCCTTGAGCACTCATGCCCCTAACACTTTTGGTATGTACCGACCACTGCATACTGGGAATACCGTTTTGGAGATTCCCTAACCCAGTCATCTAGCCATCACAATCTGGCCCATGTCAAAGTCGCTCAGACCCTTACTCTTGCCCATTTTCCTGCTTCCAACACGTCAACTTGAAGAACTGACTGTTCTTTTGCCTAATATATTATGGCAACCTTGACGGGTGCCATTGTAACAAGATAATCAATGTTACTCACTTCAACGCTCAGTGGTTTTAATGTTATGGCTGATCAAAGTATGGTGGCTGGGGTTTCCCCCCGCTGCAGGACATATAAAGAACGTACTTCACCCTGAACACAAACATTTTTAGCAAACATTTTAAAGCTATTTATGTACATGACATTTGCAAAGACTTACATAAACGCCATCTTAGTCAACGCATACTAAAATGGGAGATTTATGCACAAACACATGAAACATTCATTTTGATTTATATTAAGCTGCTACGTTTTTCTTGGAGTGTACACAGATTTACACACAAACCTCTAGCTTTTATTCAGCAAAAACCTGGTTTTCATGTAAACTCATCATTAGATATATATTTAAAACATTTAGAAGTGTATTCAGTCTGAAAAAATTATTCTTACGTAGCATCTGTATTGTGTAATTTTTTACAATATTCCACATATGTTGTGCATTTTTGAGACCCCCCCTCCCCCCCAGGGACACATACGCAGGCCCCATCCCAAATGTGTCAACCACAGATGAAAAAAACAGAGGAAACACAGCAGTGTCCGTGGTCTCAAATGTTTATCTCACCAGTTCGCCCCATTGTGCAGACTCTCTCTAATATCCTGACACACTGCCGTATTAGCGAGTATAGTACAAAACTAGCATAACATCCCAGAACATTGTTGCAAAATATATAGCCAGTAAAGTGAACATATATGGTATCTTACGGTAGATTAAGAATTTCACCCTATAAAAAACTGTTACTTTTGCTTATCCAGCCTTTGAGGATTAGACCTATAGTGTTGGGTGAGTTAGTGGTGACCATTATTTACACCTGGAAGGTGAGCTTTGCTTGTGTTTTCTGAACTTTCTACACAGCTGAACAATAAGACAACTAAGATCCCCACAATCATTTTGTGACAGATGCTTCACAGAACTTTTCTGCCGCTCGTTTGAACAGCTCGATAATTTGCTGAATGGGATCTTCCTCTAATGCACAGCACAAGCCCATGACCTTAACTGCTATGCTAACCTGGGTCAAGTCAGAACAATAACATGTGAGAAGACATCCTTAACATGCTTATAGCATATTGCTAAAGGACAGAGTAAGCACCTTCAATGGAGATAAACAGCACCATCTATTCCAACCGACTGCTATAAGCCTGATGATGTAAGAGAAACCACAGCCCAGAGCCTGCATGCTAGATCACCCCATCACACACAAGCTCAGACCATGATGGCATTCTAATTCCGGTTCATTATAGTATTTCTGAATGCAAAACAACAAATCAAAACATCAGACTTCGCAAGTGAGCAATCAATCATAAAAATAGAAGAAAGCAAGAAAGAAACGCTCCGGGCATGAGACAGGTGCAGACCACCACAGGGCACAAACTACAGGAAATTTAGAGCCTGCAATGCACCACACTGGATGCCTTTGGGTTGTGACAGGAAACTCACGAGAACACCTGTGAAAATACATGGAGAACGTGGAAAATCAGAAACAGGGGTGGGAATTGAACCAACAACCCTAGCGGTGTGAAGGCGCAGCACTACCCGCCGAGTCACCCTACAGAAAACATGTCTTGCATAAAGTACCACAGAATTCAAAGGCCATGCACAAATAATAATAATCCCAAATTTGTCGTTTTCACTAAAATTGCATGCCATGCTGTCCATAATTACAGACAACCAGACCTGATTTTTACACGTATAAAAACCAGCCCATTTTGTACGCAGCTCTAAACATGATGGGATGTTGCTGGCTTAATTACCTCCTAATGTGCGATGGTATAAATTCACTAGCTTTCAATATATTTCATACCCATAATTTATTCTGATGCACACATTTCCCACCGATTCTCACTGAAATAGAGGGCTAGCTTTGCATATCACTCAGCAGGCATTGCAGTCTACCTTAACGTCTCATGTGGGAGACCGGGGTATGATTCTGCAGAGATTTGCCTCCCTACAGATATCAGTACTGTCTTTTAATTAGTTATGCCAAGTGGTCCATAGTCTGAAAGACTACATCTACCTCTCTAGGGAAGCAAGCAGTGATGCGATTAAGGACAGGCAGCTGCGGCCCAATGGATCGCATTTCCACTCCCAGGTGGGACCAGGGCAATACCATAGAGCGAGGTATTTGACCCAAATTGCTCCAGCTCAATACCCAGCTATAGAAATGGCTAAAAGAATCATTTGTTGAGTTTTACTCAAATTTATGTAATTATATTCACATACTTCTCCTCGCCTGACTGGCAAGAGCACATTAAGAAGTAAGAAGCTAT
This sequence comes from Hyperopisus bebe, assembly GCA_026777045.1. Lineage (NCBI taxonomy): Eukaryota > Metazoa > Chordata > Actinopteri > Osteoglossiformes > Mormyridae > Hyperopisus > Hyperopisus bebe. The sequence goes on along the minus strand of JAODJW010000033.1, from coordinate 4,375,486 downwards.
GCAGACACTCGATTGCCTGAACTGAGTAGCACATTTTTTAATAAAATTATTACTGAATCATTACATTCAGCTTTACATCCACACTTGATTACTAGCATAATTACTGTGGCATCTGGATAGACCAGAGAGAGAGAAGCCGTGAAGCGAGTCTGGTTAAGGTGCATTTCCTTTTGTCTCACAGTGCTATACTGCATACAGAAATTGGTTTATGAGGCTCAAAAGACACACTTATGTAGGGGCTTCCTACGAGGGTGAGAAAGGCATAGCAACACAGAGAAATGACTGGAAGAACAATACAATTTTAGGGTATTTTCCCCTTGAGACCGAAAGTCTCAATAAAAAGTACCCAGTGCAAAGCAGTGTGTTGTCTATTTCTGAGTCGACGAGAGGAAACATGCCAAGAGAAGGGTTGGAGGGCAAACACACAGAGGGTATCACAGCGGCCTCCTGCAAGACAAAAGGTCTGATGACAGCTTAAAGCAGCATAAGGACAAAGCAAATGATTACACAGGAAACCAAGTTGGGAAGTTTCCCAGCATTTTAATGTAAGATGTAGCACAACACAAGAAACTTAAGGCCTGTCAAGAGCAGTTATCTTATCAGTCTATTGTGGAACTGTAACAGTTGACACGGAGAGGAGGAGGTAGGCCTATGTGTGGGAGTCAGCTGGCCCCAAGGTGAAGACAGAAAGCCAAGCAGATCCTTCATGCAACCCCAAATTACCAGCAATGATCCACGCGTGAGCAAAAACTGCAGGTCACCAGCACCGCCGTTTAAATGCAGGAGCCCCAGAACCCAGCCTCTGCCCAGACTTGACTAAAGTCTGCTCGAACCCACAGAGAAGGCACACCGAACTGACAGTGCTTAAACTGAGCGTGAAGAACCTACATCTCTATTTGTTCACTGAATCAACAAACTTCATGTCACATATAGTTCCCTGCAACCAAACCATTATTTCAAGATGCTCAAGTTTCTACTGTCAAAGGTAGAGAGACAAAAAAAGACATTCTACATAGTGCATGTGTCACATGGTCGTGTTTGTAAGGTTGTCTTTTAGCAGCCCGTCAGACAGAGGCAGAGATGACAGAGCACGAAACCGGTGTCAAACTGGAGCAGATTACATTCATCAGGTGACAAACCCCCCTGAGCATTTCTGTCAGGACACCGTTACCCTCATGACTGAGATCACACCCACAGTATGCTCCCCCACTGCATAGCAAGGGCACAAACGCACTGGCATCACAATATGGGTGCCTTAGTATTTGCCAGTTAATCTAGCGTCTGTTCACAGCTCCTCCAGCAAGCTTCAACTGCCAGAGAAGCTGCCAGTCCCCCCCAGCAGCTTTTTAGCAGCACACCCAGTGTCTCGCTCCTTTAAATGCAAGATGAAGCCACCAGAGGAACCCCCACTCGCCCACTCCTCACTGTTTTTTTGTTTTGCTTTCCTGTTTTATAAAGATCTCCTCATTGGGAATCTGGACCGGATCTGGACAGAAAGTCAGTGACAAATGGGATTAGATCTTCATCATTAATACCCACACCCATCTACTGACCCCTGATTAGTGCAGAGATGCATCATTAGACCTTTATTCCGATTTCCAAACAACTTTGAAAACTCTCTAAATCACACAAGCACTTCCTGTTTAAATATGCACCACCCCACCTCTGATCAAGCTGGCTGGGTCAACTGTTACATAAAAAAGGTTACAGATTATGTGTTACCAAACATTTAAAAAAAAATCAATTTGTGCACAAGTTTATCGACAGAGAAAGGTTCCATTTCAAAAAATATTTAAGATATCAACTTAGATATATAAATAAATGTCTCCTGTCACCTTGATAAATGTATGTCTGGCAAATTTGTAAAGTTACAAAAAGACTAGGAATAAAAAAATTGAAGTTTTTTTCCCCTTCAGTTTGGTGAGTCAACTGCCTTAGATGCTATATGACAAACTGACCACAGCCTGCTTGCAAACAAAGCAGCAGACATAAGACATGCACCAAAAGATGTACTGGAATCACAAACAGCCTTTCCGATGTACTGCAACCATTTAGTGCAAACAATCATGACTCAGCAGAAATCGCTCATATTTAATTTGGGTACAATGTTATTTTTAAAATTTAATTTACTGCTTCCCTTTGTATGCTAAATAAGACTGGGCAATTAAACATCTTGTAACAGTATTACGGTGTGTACACACATAATGTATTTATTAATATATGTGTTCTCTTATAAGGGCAATACATACATCGACAGACAGATAAATAAATCTGGCTGCATTTGCAGAGTATAATATATAGCACAATGACAGACATTAAATAAAGGCAGCAACTGCTCAGCCAACTTTGCCAGTCAAGATTTAATACAGTTCTAGTTCAATAGTCTATACACAATGAATCATCATGCACACCGTTATTATTGAGGGTGACCTGATACTACAGGTAAGTTAATCCATCTGCTGTGACTTAAGTATTAATACTCTACATCTTCCGGACAAAATACCTGGTGAGGTTTTAAACCGTCATTATATTGCATTTCGCTGCTTAATTGTTTTAAAAGGTTAATTTGTCTGGATTTCATTTTTACACGAATATGAAGGTCAGGCGTCGCTTAGTATTAATAATGCGTAAAAAAATCATTATTAAGGACCAATGCCTCTGCTTACAGCCACATTCCAAATTTCATCATTTTTATTAATCGATAAAAAAAAATCTTAAGCCTCAGATACACCAAGCAATACGCCCACTTCAGCAGTATGCCAACACAAACGCAGGGCCGCCCCAAAAAGCCAATGTATCATGCAGATTAAAAACTATTACCACATATAACACAAACAACGACAAGCATCATCAGAAAGGTTGACAGGACTTCGCAGCTTCTGACAGCGAGTAAATCTCAGACAGACAACATCGAGACAGCGTCTTGCTACGTAGCATTTGGGCAGAAAATGCAACACGTACGAACTATGGCAGCTGCCAAGCTAGCTAAGCCATTTAAGAATACGTGTACAAGCAGGCAAGTTATCGGCTAGCTATGTGATTTATGGGTTTGACTACAAGCTTTCTGTGGTTAGCTGGGGAACCTAAACTTAACTATAGGCAGTAGTCGGGTAGAAGTAACTTAGTAAGGTCCAGCTTACCAACAGCATTACGTAAACACTACTGCAGACCACAAAACTGCTATACGACTATAGACTGAGGCGCACACAGCGGGGTATGTAAAGTGGCATGATTATAGATACGTCGCAGGAAAAGAGAAACTGACGCTAGTTCGTAACCAGCACTGCCACTTATGGAGGTAAAAAGAAAGTTGGTGGCTGACCTGACTCGCTTTGTAAAACTGTTTCCTCAAGCCCGCCACAGACATCTTGGAAGCGGACTGTCCTCTCAACACGGCCGTTTACTTATTTTTAAAAAACTTCCTCGCAATAAAAAAAAAGTCGCTAATTTGCGCGACTTGTTTCCAGTCGACATACACTCGCAGCCGGCGCTGCTCTCCCTGCCCAGTCAGGATATTACATGCCAACCGCGAGGACTTCCTGTTGCCGGAGCGTATACGGACATTCCAGGCACGGGGAAGTGCGAGCAGGAGGGGCTCGGGGAGCAGGAGGGGCTCGCGCTCGGCCGTAGGGAACAGGTGGGAACATAGCGCCCCTTCTCCTCCAGGTGGCAGTATACAGCCTCATCCTATTCAGAACCCCGCTGCTCATACAAACCGCTGTTTGAGCAGTAGGGTTACCGCAGATTCTATCATTTGTGTAGCTATTACGTGTTTAAATGGTGTAAATCCCCTTGCGCTAAAAGTAAACCATCGCAGCATGTGCCGAGCAATCAGTATTTCCAGTGATTAACTTAAGTATACCTTGTTGAGTTTCACAGTCAATGAGAATTGGCAGTATTTCTGTGGCAGTTCCAATTCCCTTCCAGATCCTCTACGGCCCACTAACGCTAAATTACATGTAAATGCTCTTTTACTGTTGATAACGTTAAAAATTAGTCTTATTTGGCCTTAGGTTGTGTGCAGTGGCTTTTCAAGAAAACAGCTAAAACAGTGGCAGGTGGAGATAGAGTTTGGTTAAATTAGTAGTCCTGTAATTGTGCTGCCATGATTTGTTTAGATAGTAACCTGGACTGCTGCCTATATACAAAGCAAAACAGTGATTTAGCTGTAAAGTCTCAGTCTGTAAGTGGAAAAATGCCACTGATCTCCTAGGAGATGTGATATGCTGTTGTAATCCATGCATCTATGCATTCCTTGGAGTTATACCATGGTAGCTCTGTTTTTAACCACCCTAAGAACAATTACATCCCTCTGGGTTTTCCTTGTAGCCGTGAAACATCTAAATTAGTTGAATAATAGGTACCTCAAAGGGTAATTACTGTACACTGAAATAATTGATTCTTTTCACATTGTATTGTCATTTCTTATTGTTTCCGTAATGTCACTGGAAATTTAATTTCGTTATCCATGCCTTCTTAGGCTACAATTTAGAAATATTTTTTTAAAAAACCTTAAATTCTTTCATTCTGTTTGTGTTCTGGCTGTTAAATATGGGATTGTATCTATTTGCAGTCTGACCTATACTTTGAAACTGATATTAAGTCCTTGTGTGCGATTTGTCTGTCATTAGCTGTGTTTTATTCTGGATCAAAAGTATCGCGTATATTTTTCATGAAGAGGCAAGAAATACCAGGGGTCCAAGCAAGACGTGCAAGACTGCTGAAAAAATGTGCAGTTTGCACAGTTTATTCTTATATATATTTAAGCCTAGTTCAAGAACTAGGAATGATGTAGGAAATCTGCACATTAGTCAGCATAGAGTATACAGCTATAGGTCTTGTAGGTAAAAGGTATCAGTCTCACACTCAAATGTGAGTCCTTACCTTGATTTGACAAGCAGAAATTTAGTTAATACTGGACGGTTGAGTAATATCTGAGGCTGGTAAGTGAAATTACTGGTTTGGGCTCCAACACCAGTAGAAAATGTCAACCTGCAGGTTGAAATTGAAAGATCCACCTCCTGCAACAGGAGAAGCATTGCAATTCTCCCACCATTGCTTATGAATGAATCTATAGTTGTAACTTATATGGCCCAAAACATCTGAGGACAGTTGGACAAAATGTATGAGGTGAAAGCCTTGACGTATATGTCAGCCAAACCTACTACTGAAAGATAGACATCTTATTATTTGGTAACAGTAATATTCTCTGGACACCCAATGACTTTTAAGAAGGGGTTGAATATTTCACAGATTACCTTCAATCCATTAATCCAATGAACTGCGAATATTGGCAGAGCTCCCAGTCTCCTTAGCGACCCGGGGATGAAGGTCTCAATAAATTGATTCAACAATAATGGTGAGGAGAAGTAAAGGAAGGAATCTGAAGGAGAGTGTTACTGTGGGAACAGCTACAAAAATCCCATAGGCCTCAACTTCCATTTACCCAAGATTAAATCTGGGCAGTATGGTAATTCTACAGTGAACAGTATGGTCCATGGTAAAAAGACGGAGGATTCTTAGAGCTACACTGTCAGAAAAAAGAACCAATTTGTACCTTTGAGGGTACAATTACTTGTCACTGAGGCTGTACCCTCAAGGGTCTGCCAAGTGTACCTTAGCTGTAGGTAAATGTACCTTTTAAGGTACAGAAATGGACTCTGGGGAACAATTGGGGGTACATTAATGTCATTTGTACCTTGTGATATAAAATCGTATCAGAGCTGTAGCCTTTTTTTCTGTGTGAAACCACATGGCAATGCAGGAGATAACTCAGGTCTAAGAGTCCAGCAACCAAAATACCCAAGATTAACCTATGAGAGGAGACCAATTAAACTAGCTTGAAATGTCCCATAAAACAATGCAGTCACCCTAATGGAATAATACAGTTTTAAAAATCAATATAGAAAGAGATGAATAGAACAATAATAATGCAATAAAGCAGCTAATAAGAAGACATATGCAAATATGCTGTCTGAGACAAATAATGAGAACATCAACTATTTAGTATAGAGAGACAGCAAGAGAGAGCATGGTATTCGGGAAAGAGATTTGGGCTATAAGAAAGCTCAATTTCTGCACTTCTCATTAAGCAGCATCACTGTAGAAAATGCAAGCAAATTGAGAAAGGAACTGGGAAGCAAAATATCACAAAAAGATGCCACGTTAACATGATGTTAAAGGGCAGTGGGATGTTTTACTCCACAGGACAGTGATTCAACAGCTGTTTGCCATTCTAAAGCAAGGAGGGGCTCGGAAAATGGAAGCATGACAGACCAATACCGTTTCCCTTGTGATCTTAATTAAAGATTCTCCTTACATCAGCTGCAGGTCCAGAATAAGAGCATTAAATCATCAGAGGACAGCGCCATGAAATGCCACAGGAAGGAGTTTAATGAATCATGAATGTTTGGAGGAAATATCAAAAGGGAAGCCGGGTAATTGTTTTGGGAGGCTTCTTTCAAATTCAGCGTGCAGCCATCTTAACATCGACTGTTTCTGTGCTTTATGTGGCTTCTGATAATGTATAGTGTGTATAAATATGGTGAAGGGAATGGATAGGAACATCAAACAAGCACCTTCAAATTAGGCTGGGCTTCCTGGTGCTTCAGCTAAATGGGTCTCTGTTATTGTGTGACATGTGGATTTCTACAGCTTCTTCCATGGTAGTGAAAATAGCTTAGAAAAAGTTGACCGTGGTATCGGCGCTGGTATCGTGGCGAGGACAGGATTGTGTGACTTTGTAGGGTGCCACGCACAGGCTGGCTTAACCTAAGAGTGAAACACTTGCAGCAGCAGGGGTAAGCTGACTTACCAAAGATGGGAACTATGATCAAAGCAGAATTTAGCGGAAGCAGAGCCTTAAAGCAGCAGGGCTTGTATCACAAGTTCCCCAGATTAAGAGGGAGCCCAGTAAGAGGGAAATAATGAAGGGAGAGCTCTGGAGGCAGAAGCCCTTTCGATTCCACTTCCGGCGTCGACGGTCTGCCAGTACCAACATGCCTGCACGGGCGGGGAATGAAGAAGCCAGACACTGCAGCCTTATGGGTAGTAAAGAATACATCCAAAATGGCAAAATGAAATCCGTACGTCAGGGGGACCGAGAAAAGTAGTTAAAAAACATCTGGTTAAATATCCCTTATAGCTGATTTCTTGGTACACTCTCAGCAAAAAATATATAGCTGTGGGGAGAGGGCAGCAAAAGTGTACAGAGATACAAGGCTGCAGAATCAGAGGACCATAGATTGTCCACAATGAATGGGGCAGCGCATCTAGAATGCCTAATACTCAAGGTTCTATAAGACAAAGCTGCTAAGCAGCCTAATAGTTGAGGAAGAGAGCTGGAATCATACCTGGTTTGCTGTGGAGTGGGGGGGGCATGGTGGAAACCAGAGGAGACCGCACTAGCTGGGATGGTTTAGCAGGTATGGGTCAAACACCTGAGGGAAATGGGACACTGGGCTTCTTGCCTATAACACCAATCAATCCCAGCACTGAGCTTCTGGCCTGTAACACAAATCAATCCCAGCACTGGGCTTCTGGCCTATAAAAACAATCAAACCCAGCACTGGGCTTCTGGCCTGTAACGCCAATCAAACCCAGCACTGGGCTTCTGGCCTATAACACAAATCAATCCCAGCACTGGGCTTCTGGCCTATAAAAACAATCAAACCCAGCACTGGGCTCTGGTCTGTAACACCAATCAAACCCAGCACTGGGCTTCTGGCCTATAACACAAAGACATCCCAGCACTGGGCTTCTGGCCTATAACACCAATCAAACCCAGCACTGGGCTTCTGGTCTGTAACACCAATCAAACCCAGCACTGGGCTTCTGGCCTATAACGCAAATCAATCCCAGCACTGGGCTTCTGGCCTATAACACAAAGAAATCCCAGCACTGGGCTTCTGGCCTATAACACCAATCAAACCCAGCACTGGGCTTCTGGCCTATAACGGCAATCAATCCCAGCACTGGGCTTCTGGCCTATAACACAAATCAAACCCAGCACTGCCCTAAAAGTGAGTATCTGAGGATGTATTGAACATTTTCAGAAAGACTGAATTGGCTTCACAGAGGAACTCAAGCACATTATGTTTATAGAGAAAAGAACCTTAAGGAATAAGGTCTGACCTGTCAACAGTGGTTTTATTAGTTGGAATTTAATATCTTTTGAGCTGGATAGTAATTTATTTGTGCGTTTTCTTGTGTACAGATGTTGCAGAGTCTGTACTGAAGAAATGAAGCTCTTAATTGGAGAATGAGACCCAAGGCGTACAGTGCAGCATAAGCGGTAATGGACTTGCAAGTCATGAAAGTGAACAGGCAATTTATCAAGGCTGATCAAATATTTGGATTTTATCTGCAGTTGCTTGAAAAGAAGAAATATTATGGATAATAAATGTCAATCAAATTGTGCAATGCACCACCCAAAAAGGCCTGGTCTCTTTGCCAGACACTGGTATGGGTCACTGGTATAGACAATGGTATAGACCATGACGGTAGAATGATGCTACTCTTTCCAAAACTAAAATGACATATATCAAATGGAATAACCAATATTCATAATAACCACAAAATGCATTATTTCTATTAATCAAGACAACAGATGCTTGGGTTAAATCCATTTCAGTAATGGTTCAGCATGTGCAAGCTGTTTATAATTCAGGGGGCTAGGTTATAATAATGAGGAGAATTTACAGTTATGATGTAGAAAATGAGCATAGAAACAACTAGACACTCAGAGGACTAAGTTTTTAGTTTGATAATTTTCTATGACAACTCTTTTGTTGGTAGCTAAAGACACAAGCTTCTAGTCAGTGTCCACTTCCCTGCCACCTTGGCTTTTCTATATGTGTTTGATTCTGGATATCTACACAATCGGCCTGCCTGTTTTAAAATACTTACAACGACGTGTTAGCATGCATTTGGTATTTTAGCTGACACCTTTTTTAGCTAGTAAACCGTGCATCGGTGCCTGTGTTGACAGGTGTGTGGCATGGGAGATTGCTGCTGCTTAAACAAACACGGCATGTCAAGTCAACAGTCAGAATAAGCTAATGTCAGGACGGAGGTTGGGGAAGGAAAGTCAACACAGATAGAGACTCGAAGAATCCACAGCAGGGACCTCAGAATATGCTCTTGTTTACCAAGAAGTTTCAGCTTCCAGTGAAGGGTCTTGGTGTCAATAGATCAAGTAAAAAAACACACTTGCCGGATCCAAAAGTTGCCAGGCTCATTAATGGGGGGGGAGGGGTAGTAATATGAAGCAATGAGAGCAATGTAGGCCTCCGCTAAATGATATGGAATCATATATTAATACAGGCTATATTTTTAAGGACTAGGCTGTAATAGCTGAGCTTCTGAAGGATGGATAACAGCTGGCCTGTTAATTCTTGTGATTTATTATTGTAGGATTAAGATTTTCTAGTTTGTTTAATAATTGGACGGACTGCAGTAAAGCTGCAGTTTTTACTCCACAATTAGTTAGCGTGTATTTTAGCATGTATGTATTATGTATGCATGCATGTATGTATGTATGTTTGCATGTATGTATGTTAGCACTTCTTGTTAGCATACTCACGGTTCTTTGCAATCAATTTATAAATTGTGAGCTAGCTTATCCAAAGATGCTGCTGCTGACTTTATGCAGTGGTGGATCCTGACAAAGACAAGATGTAGGCAATTTCCTACTGCGGCATTTTCAGACGAGGTGCCGATTAAGCCGGGTGTTGCCCCCTCACTGCATGTTTCACTGTCATATCACTGTCCATCTCTTGTTACAGTACAGAGGTACTGGTTATGTTGGTCCTGTCCCGCTTATTCCTGATCCTTACGCCTTCCGCAGTTGCTGATCTGTCCTAATAGGGATTTTGTTCCAGGCCTGTGCTCCAGTCAGCTTCAGGTCTGACGCCTTTTCATTTATACTTCTGAATGTATATAATACTCTGCACCGTTGAGAATGTGCATCTCTGTATCCCTGCGGGGCTGTAATTTTCAGTTGATTTCCATTTCCAATGTACTGTTTTCCACAGTTTACTTTGAAAACATTTGCTCTTCCAAGAATGTGTGAAAAAAAAATACATCAACAGGATATTTTATCCAAGATTAACCATGTAATTTACCCATTGCTGGTCCCATGTGACACTGGATGTGTAGAAAACATCAGGAGGAAGCACCGTCGTGCTGAAGAACATGAAGGCACCATTAGATCACATTCAAGGTCCTCTACCGAGAACAAGTAATGTGCAGAGGTCGAAGCGAATGGTGTCCTAATTATGGTACATATTAACAGATAGCCATTTTGGTTTAAGGGGAAAAAGCCCCCCTTAACTTCATCCAACCTTTGGCAGACGGCGGTGAGGCCTACTTCTGCGAACATGAAATGGACGATTACCAACATTATTGTGGCCGGTCTCCTGTTTGGAAAGAGGCTCTCTGCTATTTGATTAGTGTGAAAGCCTGAGGGCTTCAATAAGGGCCTGCTTCCTTCCTAAAGGTGTGACGCTTCCGAGAAACAAGTGCGATAGAGGAACCGCTATTACGTTTAGCGTTAACAATAATTTGAGAAAGACTTGTAAATTGAAATCTACTGGATAAGGGATTAAAATATCTCCTTTATATGCCAGTTAATTAAATTAGATCACTTAAATATTATAGTGACTACATCAAATCAGGGCTTTTGGTCAATATATCACTGCTAAAACCAGTATAGCAAAAATTGTTTCCACCAAGCAACGTTAAAAATTACATAAATTTTTATATTTTTTCCCTGCTTCATTCAGGTGTTATTGGACAATCCATATTTTGCCCAGATGTCAACATTTGTCAGTGAGGTACTGGGCAAGGCTTCATCCACCCATCCATTATCTAATGCAGGGACACCTCAAGCCTGGAGAACATTCTGTAAGCTTGGAGCACAGGGCATAGAACCCTAGACAGGTTTGCGCCTATGTTTTTGTATTGAAATTATGGAACTGCTTTTTTCATATCATAGAGGGGCAGGTAACAAATGAAGTGATTTAAGCATCGATGCTACTTTGAAGTTACATTTCATAGAACATTTCCATGCATTCCTGTAACACAGTTAAGCTTCAGTAGCTAGTGTCATGGAATAACCTATTATAAAAGATCTAGATTATGTATTATGAAGTCAAATAACTTGTGTGTGATTTACGGCAAGAGAAAAGGCCAGTGAGGTAATAAATTTAAAGACCATAAACTAAACACAAAAAATTACGGCGCATTCATAACTCAATTAAACGATACATTTTTAGATAGTTACAAAATAGTGCTTAATAAAAAAAATATTACTACATATGTGTGTGTATATATATATATACACATAATATATATAATATACACATTATAAATATATATATATATATACACACACTTATACTTTAACAAAAAAGACACTTGCCTTAATGATTGAAATACAAAAATTAAGATATTTCACTTAAAAAAAACTGAAAGTTAATCCTTTTAATCCTCATTAAGGTGCATGTATCTATATTTTTAATTAGTATTATAAACAGACACAGAAATACATCCACACAGTAAATCCTGCCATATGCAAAAAAGATCTTTATTACATTCTTTAAACCAGATACAGTATCCATTGTACAATAATATCACTAAATGTGTTTAATAACTTTTCAAGCTTTCTATTATACGCATTAATGGATAATGTCTCTCAGTGGTAGTGTGATTGTGTGTATGTGCTTTGTGATGGACTGGCATCCTGTGCACCCAGCCATGTGCTCCACGCTGCCTGAAGTAGGCTCCCCCCCATGACCCCAACCTTACAAAATGGATGGATGATTGGATAATACGTATTGTATACAAATCTAAAGTAATTATTGCATAATAATTATATATTTTATTATGTATGTGTACGTACATACATACACATACGTACACATCCTCGAGAAGTTATTAAACACCAAAATTACACACAGTCATTATCTCCCTACCATTTTAAAATGTCAAAATAAGCTTCTAGGACAAAGTTCTTGACTAAAAAAAATAACTATTTTTTGGTACTTTTCTCTTTAAAAACATTCTCCATAAAAAAATATAATTACAATTTAACAAGACAAAAAGGGGAAAGGGAAAATACTAAAACAGGAAATAAAAAACTGAGTACTGGGAGATAAACAAAAACAATCCAACACTAAATTCAAAGAATAAATCCAAATTTATATTTTATTCGTAATTTTAGATTCTATGTCTTCTACAGTTCAGGCTCAAAAGACCTGTAATAACATCAATATCAGACGAGGGTAAAGTCTTTGATAATTCTGTGATTAGCACTCACAAAAACATCCACTGTACACAGTGATCGAGGTGCAAACTCTTCTATTCGGTGTAAGGTGTGACGCTAGGCTAACTGGAGAAGACACCATAGGACAGAGAGCCTAGCTAACTCCCTGAGTGATTGTGTGTACATTTAACATCACCTCCAGATCAATTTCAACAGATGTGGACAGACCATGTGGAGGACATTTACGAAGATTCCACTCTTCCAGTCTTTTATTTTCAAATGTGTCATTAGTTTAAATCATAATACTCGTTTCCATACACATTTATGCTGTGTTTGATACACCTGCAGCTTCTGTCCCTGTGCCAAATAAGCCTGGGGGGGGGACCCTTGGGGTGTATCACACCCCAGCTGTGGGAATGGGAAAGACTGACTATTGCACAGTCCCATCAGGATACTGTATGTTTGAGCACCAGACAACAGATCTCCTACCACGAACTCGGACAGTAAAAGGAACAGCATGGGGGATGCAGCACTGTTCCAGCAGTGCAGAGTGAGATCTTGTGCAGCTGAGCTTATGTAACTGGACGGCATAGTTGCAAGAAAACACTCTCTGCTCACAATGCATATTTGTGATTGTCTAACCATTAAATCACTGGCTGCCCTTGCCAACTTGATATATCTAGAACTTGTCTTCAGGCTACTGACCGTTGTGTAATATCGAGTGTTTGTGTGCTGGAACTCGGCACACGGGTGCATTCAGCACACCTCAGAGACGTCATCTAGGGAGGTTTCTATCTTCCAGCTGCATCTTTAAGCTCAGAAGTTGGAATCCGGGGCCCAGTGGACTCAGATGACGTCATCGCTGGCACTCAGCAGTGCAAGACCAAGCCTGACTCATCACAAACAGAGCAGGGCAGGTACTAAATCACCTGAGACACATCTATCCCTATCGGTTTATCCCTCATTTTCATTTGCACCGAAGAACACACAAGAGCACATACAAGGAATAACAAATAGTCCCAAAGTCGAGGTGGGGGGGGGGACTGAGGGCTCTGTCAGCCCTCACATTTGTCAAAGTGGAATGGTGAAGCAGGACAGGAGCGAAGTGAATGAGGAGAGACACTGACGTAACGCTGACCTCCACTCAAGATTTACAATGCAGATGGACTCAATTAAAACTGCAGTCTGTTCTGAGTAAGGCTACCTCTGTCTCACTGGCTGCAGGGGATTTCTGTCACTCCTGCTCCGTCCCGCCTTCTCTCTCACTCCCAAAGTTTGAGTGCAGTTCATCTTTTCCCACCTCCCCCACTTCTGCTATTTTTATCTGCTCCGATTCCAGTCCAAAACCGAGGCTTCCGCAGAGGTGCAGTGCAGCGTGAGAAACGACGAGGCCAATCAGAGTCAGTCCGCGAGAAAGTGGCATTAAAACTTCCCGTCTGATCATTCACGCCGCTTACTGTAGCCCGTCGTCCCCACTAAGCGTCTCCGCTAAAGCCTCTTTGGCTGAGCTGCTGTGATTTCCGGGGCGCCGTGCGGTGATTTCAGGAGGGCACCGTGCTTAGAGTGGCAATCCTAAGAGCTCTGGGAGCGGGG
>JAODJW010000033.1:4331029-4355117 GCA_026777045.1 Hyperopisus bebe | reverse complement strand
ATGGGCGGTGGCACAGGGAGGACAACCATCTGGTTCCTGTTTTTTTTTTTTAAAGGTTGTAAGGTAGACCAATCAGAAACGACAGTGAATGTGGCTCTCTTATTCACTTACGAAAACAGACTTTAACATTCCAAAGCCAGTGAACCCTTGATAATCACATTCAAAAGGTCACTGTAACGCTTACTGACATTAATGAATATATGACTGGTTAAAAAAAACTTCCTCATGATGCAGGCAGTGTGGAGTTGAGGGCACTACCTACATGCAGTAACTTATACGGACTCCGAAACGTGTTAACGTATGTAAAGCATGCGACTGCAGTTTCAGCTGTCTTTGCACGCTGACATAAAACTATTTTTAATTCAGTCCCCAGTCACACAGCAGAAAGCCAGGGCTCCAATACAAATAAGCCTGCAAAGACCAGAATTACATAAGCTGCTTTTCATATTATATTTCCATAAAACATATTTTATGTCCACACTTTTAAATGTAAGTTTTACATTGTAAAGAGTAGGCAAATTAATGTAAGACACATCGATAACTAAATGACAAAATACAAAATAAATAATTGCTGCATACTTGTAACAAACATGAATACAATATGCCAATAAATTAATATTAGGAGGGAATCTGGGGGGGAAAAAATCAATGAAAATCGACTAATAAAAAGATTAAGAGGTTATTCTACAACCATTTAATATAGATAGGAATTCAGAGAAGGTAATTCTTTGACCCCCAGACTGCTGTCATAGTGATAAAAATGATTCCGGTAATTGCTCCAGGTCACTGTTCCATGAGTCGTCGGGAAGTACTGCAGTTAACACAGTCCAGTTTCACACTGTAACACCAAGCATTTCGCTGTATTTATCAACACTCCAAGAATCATGTCCTTGCGTTCTTGGAGCGAAAAGCTCTCCTGCAAATACAGATACAGTGAATGCCTTAGGCATGCACACGGACGAATGTGGAACACACATCCCCTTTTCTCTGGTGTTGCTGAGAAAATTAAGGATTTCTATTCTGGTATTTAGCCTTTTATATCCTTTGGACTACACTGCAAGGAGGAGATAGTCAAACATTTATCAGAGATTTCTTCAGTTTAACACGTCATTGTTTGCCCGTCTAGCATGACAAGAGACGTATTACAAGGCACTCAGTAAAAGCCAAATAAAAGGTGAGTCATGCAGATTCTTCCATAGCCTATTCCCATGAAAGGTTACAATGCACTTTTCTGTATTTTTTGAGCACCGTCGACCACCCAGAGCATAATTTGCTTCATTACAGAAGGCCAAGCTGAAGTCTTGGTCAATTGCTGAGACTTTGTCCTCTTATCTCCCTTTATTAAGTGACCTGGCTGTGTCCAAAGGTTCTGTTTAGCTTATACATGGCATCTGTACACCATGTCCTCAGTTAAGCCTCCGTTGTGTGTGCTGCATGTGCAGCCAGCGCTTTCTGGTCTGGGCTGAAACCTGTAACCCCTCAGCTGAAACACTGGCCAACAGGGGCCCCCCCCCCCCCCCCCATATTCATCATCCCCCAGTTTCAAGGCCTTTCCGCTCTTAAAAAGAGCATTTATGAATAGATATATTCAGATACATATATCTAGATATACATCAATTCTCAAGCTTGCTGCCAGAGCCACCTTGCTGATTTTTCATTCATCTGCTAGCAAATAGGTGTGATTAGGCATCGACTGAATTCATTGTCAGAGACCTCGGTGGAGGAATATTAGCAGCCCTCCTGTTTTTTTCCCCTGCATACATTGTAAAAACAAGCAAATATATTTATGTCACATAGCGAGTAACAGCACAGCTCAATGAACAATTAGGCACATGAATGATTGACTGAACCTGATTAAGGCTCATACTGTTTTTACTATTGTTTGAATACTCAAATGGTGTCAGCTGAGTGACTTGTCACGCATCATGGTTGCATAAACGGGCTCATGCTTTTATCGCCTGTTATTTGTGAACGGTAATAGATGCTGCATGCCATTCATTTGCAGTTACTTTCAGCCTCATACACTAAAATTTTGGCTGGAGAGAAAAACCAGCCGTCAAAAGAGCCCCCCTGGATCAGGACTGAGAGCAACCGGCAAACGACGCCAACGGATAACAGCAGCAGTTTTTACTGTAAAAGGGAATTTGTTGAATCACTCATGCCTCTTGGTAAATCTAAAAATATCTATCTACCCGTATAACTTTACTCCCTGACAACCAACACAGACTGAGGTGCTTAATCTTGTAGCGCCATTCTCTTACATAATTTACTGTGGCCATTTTTAAAATACTATTATTTAATATAGATATACATTTAATAATTAACTTCAATAAGAGATGTGAAAAGGCAATTAGCAGGTGTGGAAAGTAAAAAAAAAAAAGTACAGATATCAGTTTATTTTAAAAATAAAAAAGTCATCCATGAAAGGATACTTGTAAAATGGGATCTACATTTTCCTTGGTGAATTCCCCTATCCCAGTACTGAAACACGCTGCGTCATCTGCCCTCTGCCCAGAGCCATTCCTAAGACACCAAGGGGATGCATCTCAGCTACGGTCTGTGGTCTGACAGCTGTCAGACTGTCAGGCAGTCAGACCTGTGACTAGCGCCGCATCCAGGCACAAACACGCAAACGTTTACAAAGCAGGATGTTGAAAGGCTCGCTGTGTCTAGCACTCCCCAGCACCAGGAGTCTGTGTTGCGCCAAGCGTCACCGTGAGTATGGTGGCCACCGAGCAGGGAATGCGCCAGTACCTGAAAATTAAGTGCATTATGATCGGGCGCATGCTATAGTCACCCTGAAGCTGTTTTGTGCTGAACTGCGCCAACATTTGGCCAGCATTACCAAGCTCACTGTAACTAATCGCTCCTTTGACACAGAGTGCTCAGCTTCACCTGAGACTCTCCAAGGTATCAGCTGACTCTAAGTCTCTCTGCTAGCTATTCCACAAAGTCTGAACTGATCCCAGCTTGGGAGCATGACTGTGGTTCATGTTGCTGCTTCTCAGTCTTTTCTGTTATGACTGACAGTGTCGACAGCATCAGGCAGCGGAGTGCCTGACATGCACTGCCACGAGCCTAACACAGAGCGTGGGGAACCTGGGCTATTCTAACTACAAAACAAAAACACACACACACACGTGAAGGTAACCTTCCTGGTTTTAGTAATTAGTGCAAACCAAGCAAAACTCCGCATTCGGAATATGGCTGTAGAGATTTTAAGAAGTCAAAATAAAACTTTGAGAAAAACTGCCCCTTGAATCGGCCCTAACCTGACAAGGAAATAAAGACGGATCACATCATCAATAACTCTGACTGTGGTTTATCAATCTCGAGATTTGTTGACTGGTTTTTTTATATCAAGGGACTTCTTACGTGAAAAGTAATTTATTCAAGTAAACCGAAACATTCTCCCTGACACCATATAACAGCAACAATAACACCAAAAACCTAAACAAGAGTAACAATGATACTACTACTAATAATAATAATAATTATAACGTGGTAAATGGAATCACGGCGCGCTCTGTACTGATATGATGCAGGCATTTCATTTGGATAAATGCAGTTTAAGGTTTCTGTTCAATAAATTGCGGCTGGTATTGACATACGACCGTGCGCGCAAGTATTACGGTCATGGCTACACTTTTCTCAAAATTCAAAACAAAACCAGCCGATTCCTTACTCCCCGATTAAGATCAGACTGCCACGACTGCCCGAATAGGACCCGCCTCCTTAATGTCCCGCCATCCCATTCTATTACATCCCTTCCTTGCTCCCCTTTAAATGCTGTGTAATCCTCAATGACAGAACTAGGTCAATGGAACAGCCAAGCCTCCCTCTCCCTCGCCGCACACAGCCGGCCATGCTGGCGATCAGAAAACAACAACACGCGCGCATCGCCGCGTTAACGCCGGCTCGCGCTCCACCATATTAACGGCAACAAAAATCAACATCTCAAAAACTTCACTGTCATATGGAAAATAACATAGAACTCATATTGAAAACTTATAAACGACCACCAATTACAAAGAAAATAAGTATTATATACAGCTATATATCAATATAAATGAACCACTCATTACGTGTTTGCTGTAGTTATTATTCTCCGATTTATAAAGAATTATTTGCTTTCACTTATACTGTCACTCGCATTACTACCCTCCCCCGCCTTACATAATTGAGACTAGTTGCTCGCTAACAGCGACCGAAATACACCGTCATTTTTTTCCCTTCGATTTCAAGAGCTGAAGCTTTATGAAGAAGCAGCTCAACCACGATTCATTTAAAGTGAATGACACGCAATCATTTTCAAACATTTACTGTGTGCATTCCGCGCCGATTACAAAAACTGCTTCATTCGCGCACTGTTGCTCGGTAAACTTTGACAAATTTTACACCGTCTGCGCCACAGAAGTGGCGTCTCGCAGATAAACGGCTATCTCCCTTAATCCTATTCAATCAATGTTATTTATGCAGACAGCACCCCGATACAAACTTTAATCAATTTTACTCATAGTTTGCGCAACGAGGACGGCAAAAGAATAGCCCTGAACGCGCTTAAGAATTTTTATGGAGGTAATGGATGATAATTTTGACTCACCTCTCATCTTTGTTATATTATCTTCGAGCCATGCAATAACAAACCATTAAAATAAAAGAGGGAAATACAATTACTAAATATAGTTCTTAAAGCTCCGGGTCGGAGCCTTTGAAAAAAATGAAAAGAGAAGCAAATCCTCATATGTTTCAGAAGTGGCGCCTGTCGCTAAGCCTAATAAAATGCCAGTGCGTGTTTGCGGACGTTTCGCCGCGTCCTCCGTAGCGCTGGAACCGTCCGCTCGCTTTGCTGCTCTGCCTCTGCCTCCTTCCCTCCCCTCGCTCTAACCTACTTTCGTCGCGTGGACTCTCACATGATCCCGCTTCGCTTGGCCCGCCTCGTGCCCCGCGAAGCGGCGCGCGTCGTTTCCACGCGCTTAAGGAGGAGCGGCGCGCGTGGGAAAGTGTGGCAGTATGTCATAACGTCGTCGTGGGAAATTGTTGTCCTGTCGCACCCTGCGGCGTTTCCCTGCGTTATGTGGGCTTTATGTGTAAATCGTTAGGGAGCAAAAAAAAAAAAATACATTTTATTCTCCATAAGTTCGTTTTCTATCGTCAAAATGTTCAGTCTGAAATTCTCAAAGAATATAGCTTGTCTTAACGAGTGCATGCTGGTTGAATGCATTTGATAAGTTTAAGATAACGAAATGTTAAACAGAAATCAATTAGACCAATTTTGTCTTTGATTAATGTATGTCAATTTATTATATACAGCAGAAACTAATTTATTTCATAATTTTAAATTAATCATTCTGCAATTTAAAAGACATATTAAACGTGTCTCTTGTGAAAAAGCATTATTACAAAGCCGTTACAAAAAGGACTGTCCAAATAAGATACAAAGGCAGAGTGTTTAGATTGAGTTTGGTTTTCTAAAATTATTTTGAGCAACATCAGTACTGCATTTCCACCATTATGCTTAATAATTGAGTGATATAGTGAGGTTAATGTTGAAGGGGTACAAGGGGAGACGTGGCCTATCACTTAATATCTGCTTGAAAATTAGCTACTATAGTTGATGGAGAGAAAATGTAATAATGTTGTCTAGTGGTTCATTTCCCCCTATGAGATGAGTCAGATCAAGTTCCTGAATAGTTCACTAAAAAGAAATTAAATTCCACTTTATTTATTAGAAGAATAATAAGATTTTAGGCACAGATGGGCTTGGTTGCTCTCACTGCAGGAGCAGTTCCGTATAATTCAAGCTATCCATAAGAACCGTGCATGTCTTGGCAAAGGAGCACAGGAAAATCCTCACTCATGTATTTAGGTTCATGATCAGTGTTCCTGATTTAATGTTGCAGCTATGGCTGCTTAAAGAAGTTAAGACGTATTGCGGTTTGTTTGTGTCTGCCTGTGTGCTAAATGTTTCAGGATATGTAGACTTTGATATAACAGTGATTTTAATCAAAGCGTAATGTGATGTAACGTTCCTGCGTTTTCAGAAATGAGAAATGCGAAGGCTTATTGTAAGTAGGTTACTGGAGCACTGGTGAGCCCCTCCACCCCCTAGACGTGCCTCCCCCATCTCGTGTTTACCCGCTGATTGTTTACCATTGGCCCTTGGTTTCAGCTATTTCTTAGACTGTTATTTTCCAGTCACTCCACCTCTATTGTCCTCCACACTCTTCTGCTCTAATCTACGTTTCAGCTCTGTCTCTGTCTTGCTCATCTCCGCCACACGGCATTGTGATGTCTGTAGAGAATGCTTAGCAACCACATACGTTCAGGTCAATGCTGAAAATAATAATTATTATGAGTAATCAGCATCCTGCACCAGTAGCTTCTGACAGGCGTTGGACCCCTGCAACCCTGAATAGGACAAGTGGGTACAAAGGGATGGATGGATGGATGGATGGATAGAATAATCAGCATACCACATTTTTTTTTAATGATCTGTAGACAGTCTTTGTAAAGACCCCCGATACTAAACCAGCAGCTGCAGTGATGCATGTTAATGTGTTAACTTTAATTTCCCCCGTTCCCCAACTTAGACAGCCCTGTTTTTCTTCTCTCATCCCCGAAACACATTTTCATTTCCTTTTCCTCATTCCATCTGATTTCATCCCCTTCTGGTCCGTTTCCCCCTCTCGCTCGTTCTCTCTCCCTCCCTTTTCTCCTTCCTCTGCACGGTGTTCAGAGGCTGCATAACTGACCCCCCCCCACCACCCCAACCCCAAACCTTACATAACCTCCGAGTTACAGAATTAGAGGGAGGGGGGAGAATAAGCTGTGTGATGGAAGGAGGGGCTTCATAACACAGAGAGTCTGAATAGCGGGGACAGAAGGGAAAGGAGAGAGACAGAAGGAGACAGTGCAATTTGAAATGTCAGACGTGAGCAGGCGGGCGAGGGTGTGAGATCAGAGTTGGGGGATTGACAATGTGGATAAAGCAGCGGGCAGTAACTGGTGTACCCCCCCAGCCCTCATCCCCATCCCCCCATCTATTCTACAGTGGATGATGCCCAGTATGCTGAGGGATTATTTTGGGATCCCACTCTCGGTACCATAATCCCCTCCCTACTCGTCTCGCTCATCCTGCTAATCCCTCTCTCTTCTTCTCTTTCGAATGCCTGCTAATCCCTTGCTTCTCTGCAGGACTGTAATCTGCTTCGACCCCGCCCACACCCCTCCCCCAAGCACAAATCAATAGGTCAGTGTGTTGCCGCTCCGCTCCTCTCGCACGCGCTTCCTAACCAGTTGCCTGTCTTTCCTATGCCAAATGCTGCCTAATGCTATCTAGATCGACTCTCTGGAAGTCCAAAATTGTTGTACAGATAGACTCAACTACAGTTTTCATGTGTCACTTAAATGTCAAGGGACAAGTCTCTCTTTTGACAATACTAACTTGTGCCCAATAAGTGGTTGTGTTTTTGCCTGTTTTGTTTGTCTATTGTCAGACGTTTAGAAAAATATCTCATTATATGCGTTAAATACCCTAAATAATGGCAAAATTGCTGTATCTAATGGTATTTTAAAATAATTTGTTCAGGCTAATTGAATCAACAAATCCTTCAATAATAGCTGTTTTATATTTGTCTTTATTGTGTCATAATTGCTTTTTCACGTGATAAATACAGGAGTAGCAAAAACCCAAGCAACAAGACAATTTCAATGTAAAAAACCAATTATAGGAAAATCGAAGGCAAACAGTTGGGCTCTGGGTCTGACTTACAGACATATCAACAACGGTTCATTCATTCAGATGAAGTAATTGCACGTCTGCAATTAATTATTCCACATGCGAAATTCAAAACTGAATATCAATATTGTAATTATCACCACTAAGCTATGCCCTTCTGTGCTTCTCATTGTTCACCAAATTGTGAAACATTTAGAATGACGCGAGAATATTTGGGCCGTAATTAAACCATTAAAGCTGACAATTGCGTCTGCGTCCTCCTACGAGCTTCCTGCAGATCAGTCTCCCTGACTGGAAATTAGTCACTTTGGATAACTCATACCAACATATACAGTCGCCATTTTGCACAGCTCAAATCTGCCAGTCGTAAACAAGCCAATTAAATTGCATTAATCTGTGGCCTCTCCCTTATTTACTTGTTTAGAAATAGTTGTGATTGCTGAGTGTTAGCATTAAACACTTATTTGCGTAATGTGAGATTCGTCACAGATGCAATGGAGGTGCATGCTCAGCTGCTGACGATAACGTGAGATGATTGCATCTTTCATCTGCTGCTCTTCTTTTCTCATGGCTAATGTTTCCCAGCGGTTCTTCTCTGGCTAACAGCCATGCTGTGCTTATGTTAGCCTGCTAGCTCAACAAGTCATCCTTCACAGATCTGCCATTAATCACAGTGCAAAACCAATGGCGCAATGAAGTTGGACATTAAACGCTATTATTTTATTATGACTGATGATAATCTTTTCCCATAATCCCGTACATTTCTGTTGCATTCACCTAATCTCCCTGTGAACAGAAAGAGCTTATGTAGTCACGCATTCCCGCTGAAATAGTGGGTGCAAACACATCTCCTCCTTGAACATGTGCTGGGCAATAGCTTCTTCACGCTGCTGTGTGCGTAATGTTCTGGGAACAAGACTCGTCAAATGAAGTGTTTAACAGGCGGCTGTGATGACGTTGGGTTGTTTTGGAATCCAAGATGACCACTGCATGACGGCAACCTGGGTGTAGGTCAAGAAGGAGGCTGCTCTGTCCAGCTGTGGAGATGGAGGTTTGGGGAATGGATGCTTTTCAAAGCCCTGAGCACCAGGAGAGGAGAGCAGAGGCCGCTGATAGGGAGTAGATCGATGTGTCTAATGAAGCTAATGAGGCTCATTGTGCATGATAGATACTTCTCCATCTAGAGACCACATTTCCCTCTTGTTACCATAGCTGTTTTATAGCTGAAGGTCCGTTCCAGCCATGTTCCAATTTAGATGTTCCCTCTGCAGTACATCTGTGCTGGAACTGGCTGGTCATCCAGCTCCCTGCTTTGTGAAGAATTCATCATTATACAAAAGGAGACCTACCTGACGTTGGCGTACGCATTTGACCAATCGGTGCCTTCCACCACGTGACTTGCCATTCGCCGACACGCTGACTAGGCCGTGGACAAGATTTGTAATCACATTTGAAGTTGCATGTTATTCAATTGGAAACAGCATACACGTTATTTTTTTATGGGGTCTTTCACTCTGTTCGACGGTACATCGCTCTGGCCCATCGCCAAGCCACGGGCGAGCGGGAAGGAGGAGCGTCGCACACGGCGCTGTCATGGCGACGCGGGTCTGTTTATCGCCGGTGAATCAGCGTGCAGTGCCATGTGACACTGGCCTACTTACCGGACAAACACACTTGTGGTCACAAGCTGGAACTCCGGAGGACAGATGCGCTGGCTGACGTGCATGCGAAGCTGTGCGAGAAGCAGAGACGCATGCAGCTGCAGGTCCCGAAAGGCAGAACTGAAATACGGGCAGCGTGGGTTTAAAAGGGGAATGAGGGAGGGGTGAGATGGAAACAGGGATTAAGCAACAAACAGAAGAGGAAAAACAGGCAGACATTTTTCATACCCCAGTGCACATCCTCCCCCTCTTCGCCTCTTCTTTACCTTCACGCATCTTTATGTCCTCCGGCCTGGTGGCCTCGTTGTAGTCCCCCCCCCCCCACCCCCTGCCACTAGGATGTAAGCTATTGCTTTCCTTTCTCCTTTTTTCCATACTTGTCCCTTTAGTCACCCCCCTGTCTCCATGTGTCTGTTTCTTTATGTCCAGCTGCATTATTATAAATTCTACCTCTAATTTACACCTGTTACAGTTTTATTTCATGATCACAAACTGTTGACTGCTATCCCACCCTTCTTCTGCTAAATACTGTCAAGGTCATTAAAAGCGTACGAATCAAAGGAAATTGTACATTTTAGTTTTATTCTGTTTAATTCTGTCACCTCTAGAGCTAAATTTATATTTCCATTTTTGCACCCATTTGCTCTGACATGAAAGACTCAACAAATCAAATTCAGAGATTGTCTCCATCTTCCCCGATGTTGCTGAGAGCTCAGTCACTGTGGTCTTGCAATAAGTATGAACCGTTTCTTTTCTAGACAGAAAACGTGCTGGATTCATCACCCAGTGATGGATTAGCATGTTTTCTTTCACTAGCATGTTAACACGCTAAATTATATTGTTGTCCACTAATCTTCTGCAGCCCGGACCCCAGGAGGTGGTCGGTGTCATGGGGTGGGGGCTTACATAATGCAGACTTGCCTAATACTCTCCAGCTGGAGCTGTAATCATTTTCATCGCTGTCAGCCAGCAACCAGTGAAAATTAGATTGTAGAATTCTGATCACCGCTTTTGATGTAGCTGATTTTAGGTTTATAATGGAATACAGTGGTACCTTGGTTCTCGAACTCATTAGAACTCGAATTTCATAAAAGTCAAACCAACCAGTTAAAATTTTTTTTTTACCTAGAACTCGATTTGAATGTCAGAAGTCGAATGGTAAACACTGACCTAAGATAACTTGTACGTGCGGGGAAATGAGTCACGCGGCTCGTCTCTGAGCGGAAACAAAGGGTAACGGTGCAGTCTCAGCCTCGCATTTGCTGTGATAGCATCGTGCATGTTTACACTAGCTGAATACCTATATTTAGACAGTAAAAATACATTGACAATGATAGACAGTAACAGTAATTATATAATAAAATACATTAAAAACAAAGATTCCTTAATTATTTTAATATTAATAATAAACCATTAATACATTTAATTATAATATTGCTGTGCCAAGCAGGGATGGAACGGAGACAAAGGCGCAGACGTCAGGGTATCAGGGAATACCAGGTTTAATTACAGGTAACGCAGGCAAAATGCAAACGGACAATACAATGACCGGACTGGGGAAACAAACTGAAACGCGAACTAAATACAGAGGACTAATGACAACAACCAGAAACAAGTGATCATACGGGGATCCCACACGGGGTTAACGGGGGGGCGTGGCACACTGAAGGAGCAGACAATCGGGGCAGGACACATTGTTTGGATACATTTGTTTTCTTACTTTACAAATTACTGTTTCGATAAATGTGCTTAGATATGTTTAGTACAGTGTATATGCTCTGGTATTACCCTGTTCATTTTGTATTTAAATGCTAAGAAAACATATTTAGGTATAATTTTTGGGGGCCAGGAACCAATTAATTGGTTTTCCATTATTTCTTATGGGGAAAATTCGATCAGAACTCAAACTTTTTAGGATTCGATGCGGAGTTCTGAACGGATTAAAGTTTGAGTTCCGAGGTACCACTGTAATAAGATTTCTTGGGTGAGAGTTAGAAACCCTGTAAGCAGAACTTCAAAGATCCCACAGAAACACTGACACAAAATACACAGAACCAGATTCTTCTGTGTCAGAAATGTGCGTCTACATCAGCTGTGCCTGTACCCAGGTCGTCCTGGGCATTTCATCGATTTCTGGGTCTCTCAGACGCTGACGTTTGTGGTTCTATTAACCTTTCCCCTTGTTTTGCTATTTCAGCGCTGCTCTGTTTTTCAGGATTTCCATTCACTGTGGGGCCTTCTGCTTTTGTCTTCTCCTCAGATTGTGCGGCACGTCGACATTTGGCCGCTTCTCCGTGGTTATTCTCATTTCGTCATACGACATCACAGTTGCCCCCACGAAGGTATCTGTGGTCTGGCAGATGGGAAGAAGGGGTGACAATCCACTTGCGGCTCGGTGACAAAAAGGGGTTTATTGACAAAGAACAACACAACAGGGAAGGCAGAAAATAAGAGGACTGCAAGGAGTCAGAACAAAATGGGAGAAATAATGTAACAAGAAATCATAAAGCAAATACACTGGGAACAGGACTGAGCACCAGAACAAAATGCAAAACACAGGAACTAACCTCAGCTACAACAAACCATCAAAGAACAGACCTAGAACAGCCACTTAAATACACTCAGAAACTAAGGGAACGAGGGACAGGTGTAAATCATAATCAAATAAACCAATTACAAAAGGAGCAGGACAATGAGTGACAGGTGGAACAATTAACAAGCAGCGAACTAGAGAATACTACAAACACTAAAACTAGGAAACACTAAGCAACACTCTGGGAATATACTAGGGTGCAGAAGCAAATAATACGTGCAAGACCAGAAGGGAAAAGGAAAACAGCAGAGCAACCAGATAAAAACACAAGAAAGAGTGGGGAATAAAACTAATAAATATGTACAAATAGCAATGACTGCAGGTCAAATGGGAAAAGGTCACAGAGGGCGGGGTCAGATGGGCGAGGACCCTGACAGTACCTAGGTGGACCGTATTTAACTTTTTAATTATATTCATGTTGCCAGTAGAACAGGTTTTTGAAAGGGAAAAATAAGCCAAATCACGAAATGAAGTGAGCCGCTTGATTTCATTATGCAGCATCGGCGTCTTCTTGGATGTTTTAAGAATGTCCAGGCTCTCAGATGAGGTAATTAGAATAATGGAGAAGCTCATTCTGGGACAGACTGGGGGGAGCTGAGTGCTCACCAAATGACTGCTCAACACCCGGAAATACCAACCACACCACGGTGGAGCTAAACCAGCAGCGGTATACAAGGGTGCCAGTCAAGCAGGAGGAAAAGCAGCACGCAAATTCAGTTAGTTTCAGTAATACCTCACATTAAAGGTTTTTTATTTTTAATAGGAAGTATCACATGTTAAATTCATCAGGAACTATTTCATGGCAGTTGACTTTTGAATTGTAGGAGCTAATGGATATTTTGGGGAGTTTTTTTTTTCTTTTTTTACAAAAACAAAATGATACCCTTAACAACATTAAGCTTTATAATAACCTTGACTCACATTAAGTCGACATTTTGAGTGTCTAGTCCTGCAGCAGGCCTGGATTATTTATGGCCCTTTGACTTCTATATTTCGCACAAGCTTTCATTTTTTTTTTTGGCTGTCGGAATATATAAACTATAATTCATTCATAATTGTTTTGCTTAACCTATTCAGATGTGTAAGAAGACTGACCAAATTCACAACAAATGTGATATCAAACTGTTTTTACAAGAAACAACAAAATTTGTGAGTAATGATGTAATAATGACTAATAATAAAATAATAACATGCGGTACAACTGAGAAATCAAGCTCACTACTGTTAAAAAACATGATAAAATAAAGAACTGCATGGTGACAATGTAGTCGAACTTGTTTACTACTGTAATGGATCCCATTAAACGATGAAGGGCTTCAGCTTCCCTGGAATTCCGCCTCAACACCCGTGAGATGAAACAATAATATCAATATGAATGTCAACTTTATTTACAAAGCGCTTTCAAAACGACACAAATCAAAGCAAATTAAAAGCCACGGAATAAAAATATGTTTGGATTAGTGATTTAAAAGTAGCTGACGTAGGTACAGTCCTGATGTGAGGAGGTAAGGTATTCAACAGTTTAGGCGCTGCCACAAAACAAGTACGATCAGCCCTTTTTTCAGTCTTGATCTCACGACAGTCAGCAGCATCTGGGCAGTGGACCTAAGGGGCCTTCCTAGGATGTTGGGATCTTGGAGATCACCAATATAAAGTGGTGATGATCCATTCAAGAATTTATAAATGTAAAACAGACCTGGAGCTGACGGAGAGAGGTCAGCCAGGAGAAATACGATCATGCTCACATATACAAGGGGAAAATCACCTTTTGAAGTCTTTTGAATAGGAAATGGAAGTAATGCCTGCAAATACATTAGCGCTGTTAACATTTTAAACGGTGATACTGATTTTGAGACGCACATTTCCAACGCAATAAGCATTAGTTATTTCTCCATTATCATAAGGCTCATTAGCAGTGACTCCGAGTCTGAGTCACAGAGAAACACAACAGTTCGTGATGCCAACAGCATAAGGACTGAACGCGGTCAGATATGCAAAGAAGTGCAGCTGAAACCAGCCTCCACAAATTATTTTTTCTTATCATTATAATGAAGCCAAAAAAACAAAAAAAAAATGACAATAAGGTGAAGTACTTCTTGCCTGTGTATACAGCTGTAATTCTGCAGACATATTTTGCAAAACACCTTATGCTTTTGAACAGTGAGGTGAGGGATGCTGTGTTTGCGGCACCAGATGGAGAGAATTAGCATGTGTGCATGTTATTCAATTGTTATATGCTATATAACAAGTTAAGGATTCTTCAACTTTATAATGCTTTGTTATGGCCAGACATGATGAATCTTTTGTGCTAGATTCTGTGAGGTCTGTATGTTCACACAGGCTCACATGGATCACACAAGCCAGGGCATTTGAACACACACAGTTTGCCCATCTGACAGTTTCTGCACTGCAGAAAGAGCTTCTGCTACAGGAATGTTTCCCGATCCGATCCACAGGGACCCGCAGACGGTCCGTGTTTTTGCTCCTTCCCAGCTCCTGGTGGACAGTCTGGCAGGAGGGAGCTAGGAGGGAGCAAAAACGTGGACCGTCTGTGGATCCCCGAAGACTGGATTGGAAAACATTGCACTACAGCATCATCGAAGGCACCTTTCAGCATATTCAGCCTGCAGTGGTGCCATTAAAACGTGCTCCTTCACTCTCTAAAGCCCAGGCCTTCATCACTGTATTCATGCTTGAGCACCTTTCTTACAGATTTCTTACAGAGTGGGAACAGGTTTCCAACAAGCAATCCTGGAGATCTGAGGCAGCGGGGCTACGACACTGCTGCAGTCACTGCCTCCAGTGTTTCCAACTGTTCAAATTGCAGCTCAGGCTGCAGCTGAAAGTTAATAACTTCAAAATCATGGTTCCCTTTACAGATTTTTGATCCTTGACTAGATTAATGGTGCATTAATTGGGAGGGGGTGGCTTCTAAAAAAAAAAGAAAAACTCATCCCTCATGCTACAAAATCTCACTTTGTGATAACAGATATACTGAAGACATTCTAAGGCCTTAATCTCAGTCTGCTGTGAGACTGCATTCCTATTTTCCCTGTGGAAAGTGAGACCCGACAAATTTTAAAGTAACTTACATGATACTCGAACATACGTAAAAATCTGCCTTTATTTTATGACTTTTTGTGCACTAAAGTAACACTAAAGTGAATGTACTGTAAATTAAATCTAAAAATAAAGAATACTCTGAATCAAATGCCATATGCAAGACACCTGCAGCTGTATGACAGTACCAAAAGCATATTTTTCTATGATGGGATACTTGTTGCATACTAGTTTGGTAAAGGTCACTATATATGATCTCAAAAGGTGCAATTATTTGGCATCACATGTTACGTATTCAGCAGGCACATTCATCCAAAGCAACATACAATCGAAAAAAGCTGGACCAGCCAGTCCCCGCAGCAATTGGTGGTTTAGGGTCTTACGTAAGGGTCCAATGATGACATCATTCTGCTGATATGATTTGCTCAAGGGCCCGATTGTGAATTCCCTTTACCAACCAGGAGATTTAAACTGGTGACCTTCTGATCACAGACCCAGCATACTAACTGGATGAGCCATACACTGCCCTCAATACAGCCAAACGTAAGGTCTGCTATACATGCTGCATGTGTCATGCCCCAACCGTTCCGATCCTCCTGTGTGCCACGTCCCCTCATTTACCTCGTGTGGAATCCTCTTATCAGCTCTTTCTAGTTGTGCTAATTGATTCTGTGTATTTAAGTGAGTTTCTGTGAACGATTCCCCAGTCTGGTCGTTAATGTCCTAACGTTGCTTCTGCCTGTTCTGTGTTCCTGTGTGTATTTTGCCCCGAATAAACCCAGTGTTCACCCGACACCCTGGACTCCTGCGCCTGCTTCCGCGCTCCGTGCCCCGTGGACCGTGACAGCATGCAGCCAGCAGTACGACACCTGTCTCTTGGCATCATGCAGTTACACCAGTTAAACGTATTTATGTTCAGGTGCTGTAATCTAGGTTTCCGACCCAGTCCTCGGGGCCCCTTAGACGGTCCACGTTTTTGGACTGTCTGGCAGGGAGTTGGGAGGGAGCGAAAACATGGACTGTTTGGCAGGGAGCAAAAACATGGACCGTCTGTGGGTCCCCGAGGACCAGATTGGGAATTACTGATCTAAGGTAATTACTGCTAATTAAGAAATGTTGCACATTGGTGAGAAAACAGTTTTCTGTTGTTTTCTTATTTGGGTGCCGTCAAGCAGGCGAGCAGGAGGCTTTCTAGCGGTGGATGACCCATGAACGCCTGTGCCGTCGGAGAGACAGCCTGAAACAATCCACACATCGAAGGTCATTTCACCGGATCCTGTTTTGCTTGGATGTATTGTGTTTGTCTCCAAGGTGACGCTGCACAGGCTGAGCAGTTATGGGGAAAAATGGGCAATTTGTTTTGCTTCCTTTAAAAATGGTGAAGAAAACCCTCAAAATGAAAGCCTGTCTCTCCACCCTTCACTACTCACAGATTGGTATTTTTTGTAAGTATATCGTATATATACTATTGTAAATGTCCGAGATCTCAAAATTTTGTCTCATCATAGTCATTTAATATTATAATAATCTTTATAATAATTCACCCCAACCATGGTAATTATTTTGCTTTGTGAAGCATTTAAATGGGTGGCTCAGTAAAATCCACTAAATACATAATTCTGAAGATATAATAAAATTTTACAATGAAACAATCCCATTATAATGGGTGTTATGGGGGTGCTGTGAATAGCACTATTGCCTCACATCTCTGGGACCCAGGTTCGAGTCTCCGCCTGGGTCACATGTGTGTAGAGTTTGCATGTTCTCCCCGTGTTGTCATGGGGTTTCCTCCATGTATTCTGTTTGCCCTCCACAGTCCAAAATCATGCAAAGGTGAATTGGTGTTACTAAGTCGCATGTGTGTGTCTGGTAATGGGCTGACACCCCCTGAGTTATTCCCAGCCTTGTGCTCATAGACTCCAGACCCGCTAGAACCCTGAATAGAACAAGCAGGTACAGAAAATGGATAGATGAACCTTATCATGTAACTTCACATTTTCATATAATGACAAAGTAAGCAAAGCAATCCACATCCTTATTTCTAAAACTGCAGTTATCAAAAGCTGGTAAAATCACAACATTTTAAATCGAAAACATGAAAATAATATGCACTCACACGTCATGTGTCTGCATAACTATCGCCCATATTTGAATGTGAAATGCATTTGACTTATTTCCTGTTTACTGATATTCTGTTAACTTCCAAAGAAGACTAGCAAGCATAAGAAGCAAGAATTAATCCCATAAAAGAGGATCTATTTCAGAGAAACCACAGTGTGTATATCAGGTGAATGGTTACACTATTTTATTTTTTCCTTTCAGCCAAGCTATAATAGACTGCATTTAGCAAATCCACCAAAAACATAAATAATTTTCCTGCAGTTATTACCTTACCTTTTAGATTGCAGTGATTATTACCTAAGCCAGTGAAACACTGGTCACAGATATGCTGCAGGAAATGACAGCATCAAGACCTCTGTTGAAATCCGTTTTTTTGTAACTCTAATGTTCAATGTTTAACATCAGTTACTGCTTTTTAGAGCTGCTACAATAGAACTTGATATATTGACAAAAGTGCACATAAATGAATAACAGATTTTTCTCCCAGAAAATGCCTCTGTGTGACATTATATAAAAACAAGATAAGAATTCATTAGATGTAACTTCTCTCTGAAGGTCTGTTTTTTGCCTGTTGCCATTCAGTAGAAGTGCAGCGCCCCCCCCCCCCACACGATTCTTCAGCACCACAAGGTCATCTCAAGGTCTCTCAAAGACAATACACACCAGCTACCCATAGGGCCTCCGGCATCAACACTATGGCCGGTTGTGTAAGTCAGAGAAGGAGCAAATGTAGGGCAAGAATAGTGGAGGGGAGTGTGGAATCTAGATTGGAGTGGAGAGGAAGGTGGTGATGGACCTTGGCTCGCTGTCCCATGGGAGACCAGCAACGCTTCACCTCCTCCTTACGTAGCAGTCGGAGGAGACTGCAACCAAGTAGGCTACTACTGAGAAGACATGACAGGTACAAAAAGTACTCCATGAACAAATGAAGACTGGAGACCATTAATGTACCCAGCGGAAGCGGAATGTGGTGGGCAGGCACGCATGGGGGGGGGGTGTCAGAACAACTGCCCATTTTGCTTGTACTCTGGATGGCAAAATTGACCAATTTGCATTAGTGCATCAGTATAAAAGTTCAGGACGCAATTGCCTCAATTAAAAGAATGGCGTTCTCTGGACCTGCCATTTCTAACATTTTGCATCTGTAAAATGCGATTTATTTATACATTAAGTAGAGGCCCTATGACTTTATTATTTAGAAATGTGACCGATCACTTTTGACCAATAATTTAATATTCAGCTTGATTCTCCCTCTCTAAATCATTTCTGTATCTGTACCATATTGAATTCCATAGCATCATATTCTTTTGCATCGCATCGTTTTGCATTGAATCGCATTGTGTCGAATCCAATCGTGCGGAATGGTGCTGCATGGCAATTGGGATGAATCGTATTGTATTGCATCAGGAGTTGCTTCATATGCGTCTGTAATGTATCGAATCGTTGGCAGTGCCTAGAGATGTCCATCACATCGCCCTTAGTGACGGAGATGCACATCCCCAGCCTGTGATAGTGTCCCCATTTTAAGGTTCTAAGTGCCCTTTTGATAACCGACAATCACACAAAATGTACCAAGGGGGCAGAATTTACCGAATGGACTGTCCCCCACAAGGCAACAAAATGTACTAAGGGCCCCCAAGGCAGCCAATTGTACCCTGACCCACTCCTTCCCACCCCCCAGTTTCAGTATGTGTCCCTCAAGATGTCTGCTTTGTGGGAAGGCCGCTATCACACCCCCAAAGATGTAGGAGTGACTCGGGCAGAACTGAGGAGGGCATGAAATGGGCAAAGTGCCAGAGGAAGGGAGAGAAGGGAGTACAGCTGAGGAGGGCACATGAGGTCGCAGTCAGTGGACAGGAGGAAGAAAGACGTACCCAGATATGGGGGCTGATGCATCCCTGAACCAGCGGAGATGTAGATGGTGAAAGCTTGGCAAAGCAAACACCCACTACTATAATCACAGAATTGGTTTTAGTTTTTCTTTTGTTCATTTCCATTTCCCACCTTCTGGCATTCAAATACAATTCCCCATTTTGATTAACACCAGGTTTATATTACCCCGTGCTATGATTTTGATGTACTTGTAAGAATAATTCACCCTTCAACCTCAAGCTAGTTTCATTTGAACTTTGAAGCCACAAATCAAGGCCTCTTGGAATGAATTTGCAGTATATGTCATTGGTAGCTGGCTGAAAATGTGTTTCCACCTTCGACTGCTGAGACCTCGCCTGGACGCCGAGCTTGTGAATTATGGTGTAATATTAGCTCAGTGTATCTTAAAAGCCCCATAAACATTTCTTCTGTAACTGCCGGATTTTGCTTTTTTTTTTGTTTCACACTTGAGACATCTAAGCAGAGGTGTCAGACGAATCCTACCACATGTAGGGGGCAGTAGAGGGAGGGCTGTGTCGGATAGTCACAGCAGTGCAGGAGAAAAGCAAGGCAATGCTGTCCCCATCCTTAGTTTACCAACCATATGGATGGTTCTTATTAATTAAAATTAAAGATATGTTCTGTGAACAGACTGGATTCTACACACCCTCATGTTGTCCCTGACTTGTATAACCTGATAGTCACATAAACAATAACAGATCTTTCAAGAATTTCCTGTTTGTCAAACTACACAAGCTTAGAAAATATTTCCCTAATCCCGTGTTTGGCTTAAACAATATGTATACAGTTCCTGAAATGTCAAGCAGAGTAATTTGAAATGAGAGTTAAACAAAAGCCGGACCTGCCTCTCAGCTCTGCACACTGATGCTGAAGCGCTCAGTTTTTACTGTGCACCTCTGTGCCTTTCATTCTGTCTTAAAGCTTACTGTGCAAAAGATTCAGTACCATCTCCCACTTGCAATTCTAAGCTAAGCCACGTTTGGGCCTGGCCAGTACATGGATGGTAAACCAACTAGTAAAGCTGGGTTGCTGCTGGAAGAGGTGTTGGTGTGGCCAGCAGGGGGAGCCCATCCCAATGCACCAGTGCAGTGACACTGTGCTCTAAAATGGTTCCGTAGTTCAGCTGAGACAAAAAACTCAGGTCCTGACTCTCTGAAGTCATAAAAGATCTCTTGGCGTCTTTCGAAAGAGCAGGGGTGGTACCCCGATACCTGGGCTAAAATTACCCACTGTGGCCCTTTCAAATCTGGCCTCCTTAGTCACTTCCTATATCTAACTGGTGAATTCCCTCCTGCCCCTTCACCTTAGCTACTGTGTGGCAATATGCTGAAGACCTATAACTTTGCCATCCTGCTCATTATGCAGCGTGGTACCATTTACACCTCAGCGATGATGGACTCCACCCGGAGTTTGAGTACTTTACTGCATCACCATCGATCGCAAGCCTTTTAAGATATATTGTAGAATTGCTATGGAATTCCTGCTGACTGTATGTGACTCTACAAGTAACAGTTATTATTTGATAATTGTATTCAAGTGGTTCTTTATTTTTTTCTCTTCTTGCATACCTGTATTGATTTAAAGCAGTGCTCTCTGATGATATCCTCTACAATAGACAGAGCTGATTTCTTTAGAAGTTCAAATAATTTCTTTTTCTTATTTACATGTATTATCCTTACGCGAAAGCACTTTCTAAATCCTACAGGAAAGCACTGCTCCAAGGATTTCTTTTCCAGGCTGTTATTAGTAAAGCAGTACATGCAGATCACTAGATTGCATTTTAATTAGCTGAAACCTCATTAGGTTACACTTAGTGAGACTCTTTGGAATCTGCAGCAACATGTCAGTCTTGGAGGAAATTGGAATCCTGTGAAGTATTTCACAGCCAATACAGGGCCAGCACACACACACACACACGCACACACACGCATGCACACACACACGCGCGCGCACACACACACAGACAGACAGACACACACACACGCATACGCGCACACACACGCACGCACACGCACGCACACACAGACACACAGACACACACACGCATGCACACACACGCACACACACATGCGCACACACACACGCATACACACACACACACACACACACATACACACACACACACACACACACAGCTGGGCTGCCCCAAATCATTCATTCTGTGGCCTGTGTGCTTCTGAAATGAAAAGTAAATGAGTCACACTACTGATGAGCAGATGTGATGTGATAATGGACATTATCTCACTAAAGCTGTTGAACACAATACACACACTCAATCAATCAATAGACTAACTATTATAAATAGACTGTAAATTACAAGTAATGAGAACATTCAAGCCAAGATATAATTGATACTGTGGGCTTTAATTGGTGAACTAACCTGGAGTTGATATATAGTCCCAGAAGACAGGAAATATGAATCAAATTCCATTGTGGGTGTGCATCTGTTTGCTAACTCTGAGACGACAGGTTAAATTCACTAGTGAGAAAAAGTTGGGTAACACTTGTAATGCACCCACACGTAATGCATTATAGATACCTTCATAATGCATTATAATGCACTCATAAAGTATTATAAACATGGCTATAACTATTTCTAAAAAGGCACAACACATTATAGCAGGGTTATTCAAATCACGGTCCTCAAGGTCCGAGCGCTGCTGATTTTCCAGCCTTCCTCTACCTGTCAGTCAGGTGTGAAGCCTTTGTGACCAATCAGAACCAGTAATTATTAAACTAACTACCTGGGAGAACTGAAAACAAGGTCTGGATTTGGAATCGAGGTCCATATTTGAAGAACCCTGCATTATAGCCATGATTATTATGCATTATGAATGCTCTAAGAAGCTCTCATCAGTAATGCACTATAGATGCCTTCATAATGCATTGTAATGGCTAATACTGACCATTGTAATGCATTATGAAGGTATCTACAGAAATAGTTATAGCCATGTTTATAATGCTTTATGAATGCATTATACACTATGAAGGTATCTATAATGCATTATGATGCTTTAAGTAAAGTGTTAACAATACTTGTCTCTAAATTAATGCAGATCAATTTGAAAAGTTAATTTAGTGAAAAGAAACCTTGTCCTATGCTCAACAATGTGTGCGAACTGAGCGGAATTTCGCTTTGGGGAATAGAAGCTGCAGGAGATGCCTCCCTCACAGAAGGCGAGTCATGATCTACTCACACTGAAAACATGACATCAAGCATGTGGCCACCAAACTCTGCTCACCCTGATAAAACGCTCTCATGCTTTCAATTTGTAACGTCCTGAGTATTTATTTTGCATCCTTTTGTAAGCAGTCTAATATGTAAGAATTTACTACGACAATAAATAACGGACTGATGATTACATGAAAATGAATTGACGTGCTGAGAATGTTTGATTTGTTCTTTGCGAATCGTTTCATTCTCAGAATTCCAGAAACGGAAGGCGAGTTTGTATCTGAGCACAAAGGCAGAATGACATGGTGCTGTACGTGAGCCAGACAGTATGTCTCAGGCGATCTCTGCACAAACGTGACTCTGCCGCCTGTCAGGCTCCTGCAGGAGTTAGAGGAGCACACGTCAGGCGCCGTCTGCTCCAATGAGAGGGGACCATTGTGGGGGGCGGGGGGGGGGCATTACTAAAAGCTTCAGAAGGAACTCAAAGCCATAAGCGGTCAAAGGCGGCCCACCTCCGACCCTCATTCTAATCCTGACAGGCAAAAGCAGTCAATTAAAATATCATCAAATAGGAAAAGAATCTACTGGGTGTTAGTTAGACATAGAGGTTTCCCATAGTCTGAAATATCAGTAACTGTTCACCTCTAGATTAAATTTATGTGTGAAATGATCTATTGTAGTTTTTTTTTTCTTTTTTTCCACAGAGGTAGCTAGAAAATATTAGACGCACTGTTATCAAAGGTTCAGTGCGTGATTCCTCTCTTTGGTCACACCGATTTGTGACAGATTTTGCAAACTGCAGAGTAATGATCTTCAAAAGACACAGCTGACTAAGGTCCAGCCCTGAAGGATAGAAATTCTGATTTCACAGACTGGCATCAATAGAGGTTCAAAGTGCAGATAGCAGAGCTGTGAAATGGGAACAGAATGTATAAAGATCACTAAGCTGTGAAGGAAAGATCCACTCTCCCTCATTCCTAAACATTCATAGCTTAACTAGTGAAACGTATCAATACCTGTTGTAATCGCATTACAGTTTAAATAAATGCGGTGAAAAATTATGGTGCTCTTTCATGCTTTTGGAATTTGTAATCATGCAGATTTGGGGTTATTACACAGCAATGTCTAGAGTAAGTAATTGAGATGAACAGTTAATTCAACATGGGAGACTCGATCCCTGCTTGTATTATTTGGGTCCCATTGAGATGGAACCAAGGGAGGAACACATGACCTATCAGAGTGATTACATCTGTTTGCAGGCTTGGGAGCGCCTGGCACCCGGGGGAAGAATCCTGGCTATGGGAGGTGGGTAAGCAGGATAAAAAGGTAGCGATGGATGGATATCTGGGGGTCCCCGTCGATAGTTTCCTGGGGGGGGGGGGTAGGCTTAGCCTGGGTCTTCTTCTGCTAATCAGACCCTAGGCAGCTGCTTTAGCCCTTAGCCTAGATCTGGCCTTGTCTATCAGATACACAACAGTACTTTGCATGAATATTGTGGAGTACATCAGGGTGTTCAGAATCTGAGTAATTTCTGACAGATGGTTAGAGTCCAGTCCTATGGGAGGAGCATGGTCAAAGTTCTGGGAGTAATACACAGTCATGACGACTGGCTTTACACGTTTCCCAGTCACTCTCTAACTTCATAACATTGTTCTCTCATGGTCATACTCTCTTACGCCTCCTGTTGCCTGTCATACTCCCTTACACCACCTGTTTCCTGTCATACTCCCTTACACCACCTGTTGCCTGTCATACTCCCTTACACCACCTGTTGCCTGTCATACTCCCTTACACCACCTGTTTCCTGTCATACTCCCTTACACCACCTGTTGCCTGTCATACTC
>JAODJW010000033.1:4272491-4283848 GCA_026777045.1 Hyperopisus bebe | reverse complement strand
TGTTATTTCCGCAGAAATTTGCTCCTTGCTCCACCCTAGACCCCCCCCCCCCGGCAAACAAAGCGTCGTTATGGCGTTTACAGCAGCTTCGGTACACACAGCATTACCGGGAGAAAGTCGGCGGTGGGTGGAAGTGTATTGTTGTGGCATTGGCAGAGGAGGGGCTGGGGGAGTCCCTGGGTGGGGGTGGGGTCTCAGGGTACACCATGTCAGTTTGTCTTTGGTGGTTTCCGTGTGTGTGGCTGGGGGAAAATACCTGAAAAGGTGGCAGGAATCGGGTTTGGTGTTTATTCAGCCCCGTTGCTAAGGAGATGGGAAGCGGGTGAAAGATTCAGTCATAACTGCAACCTAGACCGATGAAGCGGCAGCCATTCTGAGAGTGATAATCATGCACATGTATGTGGGGGGGGGATTGTGGTGACGATGAAGCAGGGCCAGGTAGACCGGGCTCAGGGAAAGAAGGGACACGACCACAGAAAGGGAACCCAGATCAGCTGGAGGTTAAATCAGAGAATGACGTTACTGTGTCATTAGAATCCCATCGAAGGGAAATTTATATGACACGCCCACAGAGAGGACCCCTCATCTGTCAACCAATTAAAGTGTCAGAGTGGCCGAGGAGGAGACGGGGGGGCATGAGTCAGCCTGGGACAGAAGGGATGGGGCCCACACACGCAGGGACGGCCCATTGTGCAGGGCGCCGTGCGCGGTCAGCAGGAATGCGGGCACGTTTGTGTCATAGTGACGACTCGCTGACCGGT
The DNA here is from genome assembly GCA_026777045.1 of Hyperopisus bebe. Lineage (NCBI taxonomy): Eukaryota > Metazoa > Chordata > Actinopteri > Osteoglossiformes > Mormyridae > Hyperopisus > Hyperopisus bebe. Next base: position 4,283,087 of record JAODJW010000033.1, on the reverse strand, counting down.
CGCACCCAGACGCCGGGGCCCCCCCCACCTCCCCCACAGAGAAACCTTTTGTGCTTGTCGAGCTCCCGAAGATTTACGTGCACAAGGGCGCGCTTGTTCTCCGAATCGCGGAGTTAAGCGGCAAACAATTGATCGGTGTTTCCCCCCAGTCTCCATCTAGCGGGGATTATTTAGCCATAACGCCCGCACACCGCGGCCGAGGCTCGGCACGGTGGGCCTTTGAGGATGGGCCTCCGCTCTGCCGTCCACCTGGAAGCGGGGCTCGCCGAGAGCAAACGGCAGGCTCTGCACGTCCGGAAGACCGGCGCCGCCTTCAGCACCCGGGCAGCAAAGACACAGAACATCTGTTAAGTCTCACACGCCGCAGTTTTGTTTAAGTCGTTAACGTGTCTCTGCCAGGTCCCCCAGGTGAGAATTAAAATGAGATCTGATATCTCCAGTAAACACGCTCACGGGGCCACAGTCCATACAAAAACAACATGTGTGGCCGATTAAGTCAACAGGACTGGTTACACATCACCGCAGCACCGATTAGCCACTGGTGCGAAGCTTAACTTGACATTTAACTCGCACTACATGACTTGAACTACAGTATTTAGTTTAGACAGGCCCCTCCATAAAGCACAAATCAAACTGTTTTTACTTTGTTTTTTAGCCATCTATTACGCAACGGGCCCACAGTATTCTGAGGGGAAAAAACTGTAGGGAAAAAAAACAGGAAAAGGTGATGTGTTTGCATTTTATTTACATGCAACCTAATCTGTTTTCTTATAATAAGAGTCCACTATGCAAAATAAGCTACACTATGCAAGAGAATTCCTGCTGTGTTAAAACAGATGCATTTCAGTTGGCCAGTAAGGAAACCCTGCTTGGGTACTGATCACATTCAGAGATCGATAAAAACCAGACTCAAGACACAAACAATGCAGACGGCAGGGAAGACAAGGTACTGCCGTCCGGTTTCGAGGACGTCGGAGGACGTATTTGCATTTCCTTCAGATTTCACAAAGTGGGCAAAATCAGTGCAAAAATTGCTCTCCCCTTTGAGAGGCAAATATCAGGGTTTGTTTAGTTAGAGGGAAAAAAATGTGTAAATAAAGAACGACCTCATTAGGGCTGGCTCTCGGACAGAGTGCAATTTAATGATCTCTGCTGTGGAAATGATCAGGAGGCCCGGCTTGTTGGCCGGTGTTTTGGTGGCCGGGGTCATTAATGATAGAGGGCGGCCCTCTTTGGCAACCGCCGGTCTCGGGAGCAGACAGACAACGTGAGCTTCGAACCGGCGGCACGCAGAGACCAGAGCAACGAGAATCATTTCTGGCCAGAAGTATACCGGAGGAAATATACGTTCTGGAAAAGGAGGCCTAGGAAGAGGTGAGGACACTGCTCGTAGACCCTGCCATTAATGGTTCCAGTTTACAAATTAAACACGGAGCGGCGGTACGCAGAACGGAGCGCGGTGTGAGCCTCTCGCCTCCTCTCCATCAGGCAGGCCCCCAGTGTCCGCACTGCCGCTGGGCGCTATGGCAACGAGGCATCCCTGCCATACACTCCTGGCTGCGCGAGTCTGTCGGCGTGTCAGTGTGTGCGCGCACTTCTTCCATTACATCATCGCAGGGAAGACGATAAGGAATTAACAATAGAAGCTGCGATTGAGCAGAACGGGAAGGACGCTTCTGCACCAGGCTGCCCTGGCGCTGCCGTCGGGGGTCTTTGGGAAAGCCGTGACATCGCTATTATCCGCCAGCAGACAGGGAAGGCAGAAGATTTTCTTTCAAGGCCTTTGAGTGCTCTGGGGCGGGGGGCGGGGGGGAGGGCAGTTGATAACGGGAGAGGAAAGCTACCTGAGAAATCCAGGGGTGTCTGGTCTCGCAGTTGCTCAGATGTCAGCTAAAATCCCAGCATCTCTTTGCCTAAAAACATGGAAGCCTGGCCTCCTTCTGCTTCCGTCTGCTGAGCACATGGCTTTATTGGCGCCTTGTGGTTTCATTGATAAGACTTAGAGCTATTAGTAAAAACAGGCATTAAACTCAGCACTGAAGGTGATGTAGGCATGACTGTTTAACACGGCCTACTGTGTAGCGCAGAGCAATGAATCCACAGGGAGTCACAGCTCCTGATGCACTGGGAGAGGCTCCCTGCTTAACATGGGCTCCACAAGGCTCAACACGGGCATCAGTGTTGGTGGGTGGAAGGGAAATTAAGGGATCTCTACGAAATGGAGGACAGAGTCAGAGAGCAAACACAGGGGAATACGGCCTGCCTTCAAGGTCCGACCAGTCGGGCCAGTCCGACGGGATCCATGGAGCCATACGCTGCATGTCACCCGTCCCACAACCTGTCCATTCTAGTTCTAATGGATCCCCATTGATCATCCGATTTTCTCTTTATCTTTAATCAAAAGCTCTAGAAACTCTGATGTTTAATTAATGAGACACTCAGAGGGGCCTAGTCGCTGGCTCCGAGAGGCAGCCGCGATTCATTATTAATGAACGCCTGGTAATTATCCGAGCCAAGCTCCGCGTCCAAGGTGGGAGCTGGAATTCAGGGAAGGTGGACCAGGTACCTGGGCCCAGGAGCCCCAGAACTCCAGAGCAAGAAGGCCAGCATCCTGCCTCACAAAGAGCCTCCTCACAGGCTGCAAACAGGCGGCAGGAGTGTGTGACCACAGCAGCAGCACAAAACGCCAGCTCACACTCCATGCATGTTGTTTTTATTTCCCCATGATGAAATGTACAGGGCTGTAAAAATCTCCCAGCTTTGAATCATCGGATTTTAATATTCTTATCAAGTGTGGAGCACTGTTTGTAGTCCTCTATCTCTATCTCCGTCTCTCTCCCGCTCTCTCTCTCCCCCCCTCTCATCCCCCCCTCCTTGACCAGCGCAGCAAAGTCACACCCCAGAGGCTGATTAAATTTCCCCCACCCTGTCCCCCGACGTCAGATAAACCTCTTACACGTGGAAGTGTGGCGACTAACGCGAGGCACCGGGGTCACGACCCCGATGGAACGCGCGCCCTCGTTGCCGTGGTGATTCCCGCCGCCCAGAGCTCAGCTCAGGATGCCGGGACTCGGGTCGGCAGAGGAGGGGGTGCACGTCTGCCGAGTTGGCCCATCTGTACGTACACCGGCCCGCCTGCCAGGGACTAATGCCTATTGATTAATGTACACTGAGTACGAGGAGAAAGTAGGGCAGCGCATCCCGCTTTCTGCGAGCTGACAGGCCATTAACTGGTGCCGAGGCGATCTCTATAACAAGGCTAACAGTCTCCATGCTGCTGCGGGCGGCCCGGCAGCCTTGGATCCCTCCAAATGGGAGCCAGGAGCGAAATCCCACCGGAGAGGCCCGGCGTGTATGCACACTGCCATGTATCACGAACACGGCAAGGCAGAAAAAAAATGCATCCCCATGGACCGCCGGGTCTGTTTCTGCTGTGCATCTGCTCCACACACTGTTTTTATTATTTTTCCACATTCCACGTTTCTCAAAAATTGTGTAAATTGTATGGCATTTGAGACATGTTTTTTTTTATTGCATTATTGTGAAATACCTATTTTCCATCCAGAAAGTGACTTTAATTAATGGCGCGAGTGACGAGCGTCAGCATAATGTCACACACCCTGTGGCCCTGCGAGGGATCGCTAGGCCGCCCCCGTCCAGAACAGCGCTGCCTCTCCGTGGGGCTGCAGATCTTCCTGTTTCTCTCTCTGCCCACACAGTGACCACCTATCTGTACACGCGACCGATGTTCCACTCACTGAGATAGGAAGGATCCACAGCAAATTGCCCTCTGTTTTAGGTCTTCACTGCACAATTACCCTGCTAAGAACCCCCTGTTCAATCCATCATCCAGCCTTCAGCTAATGACCCCTCTAAAGCACTCTCCTACATCCCACTTCGCAGCCATTTCTGCTCCGTGACGTTCCTCTGCCTCCCTCTTGACCCGCTCAGCCTGGCTTGTTGGACCCCCCAGCTCTCGTGGTGCTACTCCTCCCTGCATGCTCCTCTTCACCTCCCTCTCACATAGCCAGAGATATATACAGGGGCGGGGCCACAGGGCCATTGGCCCAGCTGAAAGCTGATTGGGCCCCTCACCTGTCACTCACCCATTCAAAACATATCATTGGCTAATGACACATAAGCCCCCTCTGTGTGAATTACGGCCCCTCTTTTGCCCCCCACGTAACACCATCCTTCACCATCCTTCCTAAAATGTGCTCCTGATTAGAATGAACCTTTGGCCTCCTCCAGACTTCAGATTCTTGGACTAATAGGGGATTAATCAAACGGGCGGGGCCTCATCTCTCTGGCAGTTGAATATGCTGAGAGAAGGACGGGCTCTGAAATTTACACGTTAATAAAGGGTGAAGATGTTAATTCAGTCCCAGCCTGTATCTCAAATCCTCCTGATTACAGCCACACATGGCAAATGTAGATCAAATCCTGCATAACGCGGCTACTGCAGAAACCCATTTGGAAAGAGGACCTGCGTGGATTATTAGGGACAGGATTGTTATAATGCGGCAAATTTGTATAAACAAACACATTTTCAAAGTATTTAAAAGTATTTAACGAAGGATAACGCAGTGACTAACTCCCCGTGACTAATGTTTGATGAATGGTGTCCTTCATGGAAAATGGACTCCGGATCCAAATTAGTATTATGCAGCAGTAAATCGAACATGCAGACCAAAGTACGTCCCAAAAAGGCGACTTTAAACAGCCCCCTCCGCCCCTGAAACCCAAACTGCCTTTTTCTTCTTCTGAAGCACCTGAAATTGAAATGCCCCCCCCCGTTTTTATCCCGCCAATGTGCTGGAGTAATCAGGAGCCCCCGGCCAGAGCGGTGAGGGAGGGGCCTGGATTGGCAGGGCGACCACAGGGACCTTGGGGCCCGAGCGACAGGGTATCTGTTCCGCTCCATCAGGGCCGCCTGCGGTTGGTGTCGTGAAACTCACCCCCACCCCCGGCGGCAGCTAGAGCAGCCAGCTGCAGCCCGAATCACCACGCCTGCGTGTAGCCTGGGTGACCCCCCTCTCCTGCCCTCCATGCCGGCAGCTCGCGAGAAAGAAAAGGGGGCTTTTAAAGAGGAAAAGGCGCATGTCAGCCGATCTCTCAGAGTGTGGCCGTGGTTAAAATGGCACTCTGCCCATGCTGCTCACTCTGCTCACCCTGTCCACCTTACTCACCCTGTCCACCTTACTCATCGTGTCCACCTTACTCACCCTGTCCACCTTACTCACCCTGTCCACCTTACTCATCGTGTCCACCTTACTCACCATGTCCACCTTGCTCATCGTGTCCACCTTACTCACCCTGTCCACCTTACTCATCGTGTCCACCTTACTCACCCTGTCCACCTTACTCATCGTGTCCACCTTACTCGATGTGCAGGTGCAACATCAACTGCTAAGTCACACTCCTAACATGATGTATACACAGGCCCTCTCTCTCTCTCAGACAGACTCTCATTTCCTCTTACATTCTCTCTATTTCTCTGTTACACTCCCTCCTTTTCCTCCCTTACACACGCACTCCTTTTCTTCCTCTCTCTTTTTCTCCATTACTCCCCCTCCTCTTTCTCTTACACACACAGGCACAGTTAAACCCGCGTAACAAATTCCCAGCAGAGAAACAATGGTGGCGGCTCTTAATCCCGTCCTTAAGGGAGACGTAACACTGAGCACCGGTGCCCCCCCCAGCCACACTCTAAATATAGCCCTGGGCTCGGACCATCCAATGGGCTCCTCCATTATCTGCCTGGGGGCTCCAGTATTCTTCCATGATGACTGCTCTGCACCTGTCTCGCAGCTTGCCCCCCTGTGCACACGAGCACTCAGGTCAGCCTAAATATAGCCCTGTACCCCAGTGCCCATCGCGCTCCTCTCCGAGGTAGGTGCGGAGCTGGGTTACAGTTACGCTATCTCTTTACCCTCTACCTTTTATAGAGGCTGCATGACATTATGCACTCCAAAAATAACAAACACTTATGCTGTTGGCACCAGGAAGTTACTGACAAACTGTTCTTTGTAGTTGTTTCATCTCGTTACAGTCTTGCGGGGGCCATAGCTGGCTAAGCTCGGCGCGTACACCCCATCCTGTTACAGCCTGCCGATGCGTTTCTGCTCAAAGAACCAGCTGGAAGGCCGTAACCCCATAACCTTATTCCAAAGGCCTCACCCATGCAACCTGTCTTCTGAAAGTACTCAGTAACATTACCAGCAAGCTGCTTCTGTGTCGTTTCCCTCTGATTGGACCTTTGTGTGCTGCTGAGGGGCCCAATTCGCTGAATGATGGAATATCTAATTCCAGCCAGCAAACCCATCATCTGCAGGGCCTGGGGAAAATTCCGGCGAGCTTCCGAAATAATAAAATGCAAGATTAAATGGTTAATAGAAACATCTCTGCGAGGCATTTATTGTCTTATTAGCTGAAAAAGCCCATTAACATTGCGTTTTTATAATGCATTATCGATGTTACCTGTAATTCAAAAATAATTAAAAGATTAATCCATTCTAACATAACAGCTGCACCCCAATTCCTTACTGAATAGGCAATAATGACAATTGCATTTTTGTGAAAAATCTCCGTCGCATGTTGTGGTTTTTTTGGGGGGTTGATATTGCATCCCTGCCACGCCGGACCTTGAGGTATTAATAAGGAGTTAGGAGCAGGAATGGCGCAAAAGCTGGCAATAAAAAATGCCCCCACCCCCGCGTTCACGGCCAATCCCTCCCCATCTCTGTTACCGTGGAAACTGTTAGCAGTGTTGGACAGGGCAATTCTATTCTATTATGGGGAGGGCGGGAGATAGGCAGCAGGTTGCTGGAGTGAGCAGATAGGAGCATGGGGCCTGGCCAAATCGAGGAAGGAGAGGTGGAAGAGAGGGAGAACGGAGAGGAGGGGGCAGGAGTCGTCTCTATAAGAGGGGGCGCACCTCCACAGATGGAGAGCACGAGGTGGAGAGGGAAGATGGAGGGCTTTCCTGACAGCGAGAGAGACAAATGCATCTCGTCTCACTGATAAAATGTTCGGCAATTATTGGCCTAACCTAATTGCAGAGCATGCGGCCGGGATGATGCATTATTTACTGCGCGCCTGCCGATTCCTGCCCATTCGTCGTGTTGTCATTGATCCACACCTACAGGGACTCCCTATAGAGTTAACCCTTACACCTCTCTCACGTTAAGGGCTGCGGTGATAGGGGGGGGCGCGACCCGCCGACAGGAGGGGAGGGTGACAGGCAGCAAGGTGAGGTGACGAAACCAGCTGGTGGCAGAGATCAGGCATCAATCAGTGCCACAGACACGCCCACCATGTCCACGAGGTATGTGCCGCCAACAGCACCCCCTGCTGGGCTTACAGAGGCGTGCGCTCTACAGAGCCTGTAGAGGCCCTGGCACAGGGGCCGAGCTGCACAGAATGTTTAGGGGGTGCGAGCGGGACAGCAGGCGGCTGACAAAGAACAGCAGAGAGGAAGATGCCCCATGGGAGGGAAGGGGGGGGTAACGCCACAGTGTCGAGGTCTGAGGATTTACCCCATCTGACGTTTTACTCTACATGGAGGGTGGATTTGTGTGCCAGCATTTTTGTATTTGCATATGTCTGCTATGCATATGGACAATCGTGTGTGTATGTGCAAGCGTGTGAGCGTGCGTCTGTGTGTGTGTGTGTGTGTGCCTGTGTGTATGCGTGTGTGTGTGCCTGCGCGTGTGGACCAGTGCTGCCCTTTCATCCCCTCTGCCAGAAGAGTCTCCTTGATCCCCAGACATGAGAGGCTTCCTGCGTGTCACTGGCTCCTCAGCCCAGCACCAAGGAGCCCAGGAGATGAGCGTCACTCCACCTCAGCCACACATTCTGGACTAAATCCGGCCAGATAAACCAACTCCCACCTTCCATGTTTGTTCCTTGTTCCCACTCGAGCTTCAGAAGGCGGGGGGGTGGGGGGGAGGGGGGCATGAGATAGACTGTCCCAGAAGCCCCAGAGGAGACGAAGCACCTCACCGCCATGCAGTGCTCCAGCAACAAAGGGCCTTACAGAGGATCTCCCTGCCGGTGCTCCGTCCACAAGGAGCCTGAAGAGAAGGAGCTTTTGCCTTTATGCTTCTGGACACGATTGTTTTCAGCTCCTCGTGTAACACGATGCAGTGCGAAGGCACAGTTATGAGCCTGAGACCGTACACTTGACCTTCCCCCAGTGCGATACAGTTCACCTTCCTTTCTCTGGCTGAATGGCACCAGTGTAGAGTGACTAATTCAGATGCAAACGCACTTTCCAGGCGAAGAGTTTCACACTGGACACTAATTCTGCTGCTTTTCCGCTTGCGTGCCCGTCACCACGTGGCTGATTCCTCAAGGATTCTGGAATTTATTCCGTCCTTTTGACGTTGAAGGTTATTCTAATCCGTATTACCAAATTGCTTGCTGTTATTGTTTACTGCGTGAGACCATCTTTGCTGAACACAAATTGCCCTGAATACCTCTTTCGACTGCAGTGGGGCAATTTATTATTTGGTGACAAGGTCCTAGAGGCTGAATAGATGGTGGGGGGGCAATATAACTGAAATAATCATTTCAGTAATTAAAAACAGACTAAATACCTGCATGGAACCATTCATATGAATTCCATTGTATTCTCCATAATTTTTTAGAAAGGAACTGACATACATTCTAATTGCAAAATATCTTTTTAAAAGACAGTTTTGCCTCTTCTTATGTCAACAAAAAGTGTGCATCACTATTTACAACCAGGTTTCTCAAGCTGAACTTCTCCTAGAATGAACTTTTCATAAAATCATGAACACGAACATCGTAAAATAATATGGAAAAGAGCAGAGAAAAAGGGACCGTTTAAAAGGAGCAGCACAGGACGCAAGGCGGGATGGGCTGAGAGGAAGCATGTTCTTTTTAAAGCAAAAGCTATCACTGTTAAACCCATTGAAAAATGAGGAACATGTGTAGTTTAGATATTTAAGAAAGGTCAGGCTGTCTTTTTGATTTGTGCTGCTTTATAATGGTTTCTAGATTTCAGCAAGAGGTCCCAGAGATTCCAAGAAAAACTTTCCGTTCTCTTCTAAGGAATCCATCTCCATTTTTCCAGCCACTTTCTGAGACGTCCTCGAAGACGGCATGGACACGCCGTTCCTGCCAGCATCAGTGTTCGTTTTCCCTGTAGTGACCCATCCCCCCCCAATCGACCATGTGACCTGTGATACCTTAGATTGAGCCTGTGAAGGGATCTGCCCCCCCCCATAGATCAGCACCAACTTCCTCCACGTAAGGTTAGTCCATATTTGTGAGGGCCGTCAGCAAAGGTCCTGATCGCAGGATGGAGACATGGGATTGGCTGCGGCTCTTGTTCTCTCTAGTTACAAGGTGTGTGTATATGTGTGTGTGTGTGCGTGTACGTGTGCGTGTACGTGTGTGTATGTGTACGTGTGTGTGTGTGTGTGTGTGTGTGTGTGTGTGTGTGTGCATATGTGTGTGCAAGACTTTTTGTCATGGAAATGAATGGAGAGTCCCCACAAAGATATAATTACAAACCTGCGTGTACAAATATGCGTGAGTGTATGTGCGTATGTGCTTCCCCCGCTATGAATCATTCTAATGTGACATCCAGGTACATTCCTGAGGACAGACATTCACCTGCACTGCGAGGACAACAAAGGCAGTTATATATAGTTATATAGAGGGTAAGTCTGGTACCAGAGGGAAGATCAAATTCCAGCCCACTGGGAGCCCGGGGCCGGGGCAGGCTGTCGGTTAAGGTGGGACAGGTGTGATCCTGCTCGTCTCACCTTCCTCACACACCAGTGCAAACAGGAAGCCGACTTCAGAGTCTCGATACACCAAGAAACCCCGAATGCAAAAGGATCGCCGTGGTCAGGACGCCGCAGCGGACATCGTCGGCTAAGGCAAAACACCGCTCACGTCGAGCGCAGTGTCTGGCAGCCGCCTGAGCCCAGTCTCCTGGACAGACGAATGAATCGGCATCCAGCATCTGCAGTGTTGACTGCGCAGCACCTAAATGCTGCTGGTGCCACGGGACCGATCTCTATGTGGATCAGGAACCCCCTGCAGAGGGAACCCCAGTTATCAGGGGCGTCCCCAGCACTTCAGCCAACGTGATGTAACGTGCTTTGCGAAGCTGGCAGAGAATGTTCCTCCTATAATGTCAAAGGGACACACTATATCCATGTTTTTCATTTCAGAACAAAGGTTCTGTCAACGTTACTGGAACACTATATTAATGTAACGAATGTGAAAAATATTGTTTTATATAAAATGTAAATATTATATATTATTAAATATAAACATTATTTTGTAAGTAAATGCCATATAATATTATTTATGAAAGTACTGTATGTGTATGCTGCCAACACACCACTGGCCTTGAACCCATGACCTTATACATGTAAAGCAACACCGTTACCTTCTGCTCTATCATTCCCTTTATTTTTAAATATATTAGCATTCTTAGTTTTAGCAGTGGGAAAATCAGAAAAACTGGACTGACTAATTCCAAACCTTAATCGTAACGCTTGGTAAACGTTCATTGAAGTGGGGTGATGTCAGAAGACCCATACAGTGGCTCCC